>JAFREQ010000070.1:4475000-4612500 GCA_025331565.1 Holacanthus passer | reverse complement strand
GATGATGGGTAAAATAATAATAATGATCTGCTAAAGACTACGAAGTCTGCTTCAGGCTCTCAGGCCGTTCATGTTTTATCACTGCGCCAGTTTCTCCACGTTGTCACGACGTGGACAGACGTGACGTTGAAGGAGGACGTTCGTGTCCTGATGTCTCCAAAACCGTGAACACGAGAGCAGGGAGGCGGAGGGACGTGTTGGTCCGCTCTTATATCGGCTGAACGCAGAGTTCTTACACAGTAACTGCATGAATACGCGGGTTCACAGGTTCAAAAGCCTCCACAGTGTCTGTGTTTGGAAGCTGCTGCCGGATCCTGTCACCGTTCAGGATGACGTTCGAGTTATCGACCGATGAGAACGATGACTTTTCACCTGTGAGCTTCAGCCTCAGTCTGTCCCGTTTAAACTGAGTCTGTGTGAAGCTTTAATCAAATGGAGGCAGTTTTCAGCCAGTTAGCAGCTGAATGAGCCGACGAGCTGCGGCTCAGAGTTCACTCGACAAACTACGAGGCAAACGAAGCAAAGTGAAGAAATGAGAAGCTGCTTTTGTTTCCTTCTGACTGAAATCGACCGTCGGTGTGGACGTCTGTGAGAAACCAGGAAGACTGACAGCAACAAGAGCTGAAGCCTTTATGAACGTTAACTGAAGGGATTTTCTAAAAAGCTGATTTCATTAGTTTGTTGCTGTTTTGTTGCCGTGATGCTGATGTAGGTATAAAAACTAAAGTTTGGATCTTCACACATCTAAAATCCACCATGTCAGAACACAACGTTAGCGTTTATCAAATATTTTGGCTCAAACCTTCAATTCCTAAAAATCCTCCTTAAATAAAGATCCAAGCTGCAAAGTTCAGCCTCTTGCAGGTTCTGATATGAGCAGAGAGGATTCGCTCTTCTGGCAGAGACATTAAATGAAATCAGCCGTCACTCATTTGGCATCTGAAGGCCACAGAGGGTGAGAACTGTTGTAATTAAATGTGGATCAGAGGCCTGAGAAACAGTGTCTGATATTACAGAGGCAGACAGACAGTTGGTCGTGTTCATGTGAGGAAACGACGTCCGTCCAACCTGAAGCACGAAATCAGAAGGAAAATGGTTGAGTCCATCCAACAGCTGAAGTGTGTGAGTGACGATAGAAAACCGTCCATGTTAATGTACTTCAGACACTCATGTCTTCATATGTTCACGCTGCTTCTCCGTGTCCTCGTCCTCTCTCGGCCTCTGCAGGTGTTAAAATGTGGAAACAGCCACAAAACTTTTCTTTTCCTCCCTGGAAAGTTTGAGAGAAATTATTATTTCCAGCACAGAATGCCAGTTTATGGACTAAATTGCCCCCCCCCCCACACACACACACACACTGCTCGATGAGGCCGAGCCGCCTTATCACCACGTAAGTAAATGAACCAGCGGCGGCGGCAGCACGACTCCCAGACACCCTGAACCTTATCAGCCCGAGCCAGCCGAGAGCAAACAGCCGGCGAGTCGACCTGCCTGTGTTCCCTCCGCAGGACCTCCGTCACCGTCTGCACACGGAGGAGACGAGGACGAGGAGTCTGCAGCACAGAGATGAAGAAGACGCAGCTGTCTGGGTGTTCGTGACCTAATAACAACATCCAGTTCACTCCAGCTTCGTCACTTTCAAGCTCGATCAGTTGAACGCTGTTTGTGATGTTGTGTTTGCTGCCGCCGCCGGTTTATTTACACACAGGCTCCACCTCCTCTTCCTCCTCCTCCTCCAATGACGATGACGATGATGACGACGACCATGATGAGCTGCTGCTTACTGTGAAAACTTTGTTGCTCGATACATGAGCAGCCGGACCGGAGCTCCCACACTCGGGTCTTGTCCTCTGAGGTTCTTTCAGGACCTTTGTGGGGTTTGAGGATGAAGACCTTCTGTTCTGCTCAGTAAAGATCATCAGGGTCCATGTTGGGTTCTTGATGCAGAAGTGGAGCAGCAGCTCCTTCCTGAGCTGGAGGTCGTAGCTGGACCAACTGTGATGCGTCTCATTAAGAAGACTCTCGGTCTTTCCAGTGGACGCGGTGTCCTCGGTGAACTTGTTTAACGTGTGCGTCTGTTTTTGTCTGGTTTTTTTTTCAGACGTGCTGTTAATCTTCACGCCCGCTCACTCTGCCTCCCACTCGTCAGCATCAGAGCGAGCGCCAACCAGCCGGCGGCGGCAGATTAGGATTCACGTGTGAGCGAGTCGTCATCAGCCGCAGCTGAGGAGGACGTGGGCGTCCAGATGTGACACGTCGACTTCAAGACACACATGAAGCATCAGCAGTGGAAGAAACATCTCCGGTCTTTACGGCAGTAAAAGCAGTGAAACGCTCTCATTCTTACTGAAGCGAATCTGGACTCGAGGATTCAAAGTCCTGAAAACGTCTCTTTCACTGTTTGTTAATTAAACATGAATTAACGTGAGCGTTTGTTCAGGACATATTCAATAACAATATATCCACCAATGATCCTCCAGAGGACAAACACAACTGACTTTGGTGATTCACTGACTCCAGCGCCATCTTCTGGTTTAGATGACTAATGCCTCATTTTCACTGCGGTTTGACTCAGTTGGAATCGATCTTTGGTTTTCCACTGGTGAAAGTTGTGGATAGTAGCTGCTACCTGGTATTTGACTTTACGTGGATTTAAAACCCAGACGACCGACCGGTCGAGAGTCGTCACTGGCTCGACACGGAGAGCTCCGATGTGGAGAAAGAAAGGATTATCTTATTTCTCCTTCACAGTCAAAATAACTGATGACACAGATTCAGATCAGTCTGGTTCAGATCGTTTCCCTGCCGGCAACAAACACACATAATGAAGTGAAAAATGTGTCATCAAGTTTCATATTTTAATTCTAAATGCAACAGTATGTCCACGAAAAACCAGCAGCCGACTGAAAGTGGACCCCCTGCCTTCCTGCTAAATTGGCTTTAGCTGCGACCTTTTTTAAAGCTTTAAAAAGCTTCATTGATCACAGAATTTTCTGCCTCAGTCGCCTTTTCATCTCTGCAATAACATGGAAGCAAGTATGTAATGAAAAGTCTCGTCTTTTCTGGCTGGAGGATGAAAGTTGGGCCTCGTATCACAGACGACGAAGCCATGGAACAAAAGACTCGAGCAGAGACTTCAAAGCTGAGTGTGTGTGTGTGTAGTGGCAGGACTTAATGTGAGTACAGATCTAAACACAGCAGGGGGTCCTCCGATGACTAACCCCCCCAAACACCTGCAGGTAAAAGTTCACCTGCAGTTTGCTTCCTCTGGTCTGAAACTTTGCTCAGTGGAAACGTGAATTTTGTTGCATTTTGTTCATTTAAAATGCTTTTGTGGGCAATGAGGAGTGAACATGGTTCAAACAGGTCCAACTAACTCGAGCAGGTAGAGCTCAGACAGGTTGTGAACACGCTGACAGTTTAGTCATAGAGACGACTCAAGTGCTGTGAAAAAGAAGTCACATGGACTGACAGGTAGCTCATTCATTGGACAGTTGTGGTGATGTCATGTTGCATCAAAGTCACCTGCAGGAAACAGTGTTTGTGTGACCTGATGAACCTCAGTCCAACGTTCTCTGTCTTGTAGCTCAGTGTTTGTTCTCCTCCAGCTCCTGAGGGAAACCTCTGTCTCTGAAGCTGCTGACGTCTCCACATGTTCAGCTGCTCTGACTGAGTCTGTCGGCTGTTTGCTGCTCAGCAGCTCCTCAACTGTGGCTTTTTACAGCTTCTTCTCTGAGAACGACGACATGAGAGAACTGAGAGAGAAGCAGGAGAGTCGATCCAGAAACAAGCTGAGACTCAACGTGATCTGAGAAGATTCAGCTGACGATTCACCACCACAGACGGTCAGTTCAGTCAGTGTTCACGTAGCTGCTTTAAACTCCACTGAACTGAAACTGAACCTGAAGTCTGGATTCATCTTCCTCTGAGCTCAAGAAGACGAACTGATGTGGTATGATGGTGGTCAGGATCAGTCCGGACTGCAGCTGGACCTCGTGAGTCAAAAAGGCTCAAACAGACAGAAAACTGATGATTTCTGTTCAGTTTCACTCGCAATGTATTTTCTGTGTTTACTTGAGCAGAATTGGAATCATCGTATGTTTCCACGAACACAGTCAACAGCATTTCAACCTGCCGTCTTCTGTTGTGCCACAAAAAACACTGAACACCCACTCAAGTAATCAAGCAGCCATTAGAGCCGACCTGCCTGACTCTGTTACACCACCGAACCTGCAATCAGAGCGAGGACGCAGGTTCATAACACTATCATTAAAAGAACGAATAAAGTCCATCCACACGCTGCAGGTCACACAAGGCTGCGAGAAAAACTAAAGTTGCTTTCAGTCCAATAAAGCAAAAGAAACAGTTTCCTATGTTCTTCAAGTGTTGCTGATATATTGTCTGTTCATTTCAGATTGTGTACATGAGCATATTGTGTTTTATGTATCTGGAGCGTTTGACTTTGGCTTTACTTCCTCTTTGTTTGGAACTTTCCTCTGGAAACAGATAACTAATGCACTAAATAACATTTTAGAGCTCTTCGATTAATCTTAACAAAAAAACAAAATATGAAAATGACAACTGGCTCTTTTACAGGATGTTTTGTACCAGACTTCTTGACTTTGAGCAGTTTCCAGGCAACGAGCAGAGACTCCAGGAAGGACAGGTGTGTTGGCAGGAAGCTGCTGTCCAGGTTAGATCCCACTGCATCCTCCCGTCCTCCAGAGCTGAACTTAACAGCAGTTCAAACTCCCAAGAACACGAGTCCCAACTTGGCGTAAGGTGGGTTGGGAAACAAGTGGTAAAAAAAAAAAAAAAGATGATATTAATGGATGGATTGGGAGATTTCCTCATCAAGACAAGAACACAGGGACAATAAAGAAACCACAGGACTTTGATGTTCTCTGCTTTTATTTTTTTTTTCTTTTGTCGTACTCCTTGAGAGGAGCTTAAATATTTTACAGATCGAGAACATCAGTTTGGTTATTTACAAGATATAATAAATGACGTACAACTCACAATGTCGGCTTGTGTTCGGAGCGCTGGAGGAGGAGGAGGAGGAGGAGGAGGGGGAAGAGACAACTACAGTCATTTTACCGTTATTCTGAAGATGTGGCCCGACCAAACATAACATACAGAAACAACAGAGGAGTGAAGAGAAACTGTCTGCGTGGCGTGATGTCAGACTGAAAACACAGAGGCAGCCGTCACACAAGTCCCTGAAAACCCTGAAGCAGCCGCTTCAGTGAAGATACAGTAGAACCAAATAAATATAGAGAAACACAAATCTCCAGTGTCTCCAGCATTTCTGTAACTTTCAACATCCAAAGAAAGAGGAAAAACTTAAAAAATGAAAATGAAAAAACTCAGCTGCTGCAGGAGTTCATTGAAACCTGGCACTTCTGCAGCGGCTGCCTCCAACACGACGTTAAAACCGGCCCAACGTTCTTAACTCGCAGTTTCCAGCTGCTCTGGTCGAGACTTCGAATGAGGAACGAGGAACCAGATGAGACTCGTGAACAGCTCCAGACATCCGGTCCGCCCCCGTCAGCTAACAACATAAAGCATGCTTCACTCAACCAGGACCAACACGTCAGGATCAACAGACCTTCCCCAATTTACTGATGACAGTGAGGAGGCAGCGAGAAGATGCACACGCTCTCACGCTCCAGCAGTCTGCAAATAAACATCAGGGAAGAAAGATGAACGTCTTTTTCCTTCTGTTTGAATTCAACAGAGCGAGAGACTCAGGAAATCACACCGTGCTCAATGATTTCACGTTCGGTCGACTCCACTTTCAGCCTCCACGTTCGTCCCTCAGGGCTTTTCTCGGGGAAAGTTGAGCTCCACAACAGGAACGCTGAATAATTCATTCGACTTGTTTAAGAAGAGCTAAGATGTATCACCTCTGTTCAACATGACCGCACAGGAGCTTCACCGCGGCCGAGGCAGAACAAAGACTCCGGCAACATTCATCAATACTCGCACAGATCCTGCATCGATCAACACGGCCGAGTCCACAGGCGTCTCATCTGAGGCGGCCCGTTCAAAGCCGAGCAACAGTTCACCCACGCAGGATGTGAGACATCGGCCTCTGAGAGTTCTGCCTCGACCACCTGATACCTGCCTGGCCCTCTGCAATAAAGATATACATTTAATCAAGACCGACAGTCTGCAGCTCTGAGAGGTTGTCTTTGAGCTGAATGCTAACATCAGCATGTTAACATGATGTTCCAGTTCCAGCTGTTGACAGCGAGTCTGTGGATCTAACTTTTCATTGCCGAGAGCACAAATGAACGTCCATTCAGCTCCACAGCTTTTAGGATGGAGGCAGAAACCTCATCATCAAGTGAATCCAAAACCATCTGCAAGGCAAGAAACCACTGCAGGAAAGTGAGAGATGCTTTTGGTAAATTTGGTGAATCAAATCTCTCCAGGTGTTTGACAACGAGCCTGAATCCAGACACATTTTCAAAAATATGAACGTTGGATTCAGTGAAGACAACATCACGGAGGGTCTGTGCAGTGTTGTGGATAAAGGGAACATCTGCTCTATGAGCGGCTGATGAACGCTTCTGCCTGCAGGAGGTAAAGAAACAACATGGAGGCGTCTGCAGGGAAAAACAGCACGTTCTCTGAAGCAATTTCTGTGTCTGAACACCATTAATAGATCAATGCTGCGCTACTATAATTGTTTTACAGGTCGTCGTTTGTGTATTTTCAGCCCTTCAGCTGATGTGTTTGATGAAATAGTTCAAAGCTCTGCAGAGAGAAACAAATCTGGTCTTTATTCTGTTACAGGCCTCTTTAGAGACAACACATTGAAAAGGCTCTCATGCAAAACTGTGTGTGTGTTTATGACACTAATGGGATTAAAATCTTCGTCCTGATGCCTTTGCCAGCACCAACCTGCAGCCAGTGTAGCCGCTGTCTCACAATTATTCATCAAACAGAAAAATGCTTCAGATGGTCTGTTTTTATTTTTTTAAACAGGGTGAAGGAAGTTTTCCCGACAAGTGCTGAAGTAAACAGACTGGTTCGATGTGGAGTGAGTGAAGGAGGGGGAGTGTGAAGTGGAGGTTTGTGCGTATCGACTCAAGTGCGACAGAAGTTTGTAGGTTTGAGGAACCGTGGAGACGTGAAACGGAGGCCTTTCTCTCTCTAAATGAAGCCTGACGTGAACGTGTTGGACACCTGCGTACAGTCGCGCCATCACGCCACAGAGAAGAGAGAGGAAACTAAATGTCTGAGGTGGTTTCTCTCAGCGGTGAGAGGCTCGTCTTGCTGTCTGTTCGGGGGAGGTGGGAGGGGAAGTGTTTGGGGTGAGGAGGTCATGGAGGTCAAACTCTGGGTTTCTTAGATGGGCAGCTGGAAGGTGATGTCCACCTGAGCTTCCTTAGCCAGTGAGACGATTTCAGAAAGCTTAACAACCTGTGAAAAGACACAAGAGACAGAATCAAGTCAAACTCACAGTTTTCATCATCTTCGCAGTTGAAAGATGAAACTGTGTTTTTATTCATCTCGTATGTTGTGTTGCTCACACAACATGTTTCAATCAGCCTTTCTGGAGGACAAGAACCTGAGACTTTAATGTTCTCACTGTCCTGATCAACTGAGCTTACACTGAACCGGAGATGCAACAGTTCTGAACACCATTTTCAAATGTCTGCAGTAAAGTTAAAGTTAGTTCTCCCAACCTGTGTGCGTGTGTGTGTGTGTGTGTGTGTGTGTGCGTGTACCATTTTAGCAGCTTCGTCCAGGTCGTCACAGGCCAGGATTTTCAGTGGACTGGCAGCGATCAGAGCTTTGGCATCATCCACTCTCGTCCCTTCAAAAATAAAAAGAAATAAAACAAAACAAAAATTAAGATTTTAAAGATTTAATCAAATTGGAGTTTGTGAAATATGATCCAGGAAGTCCAGTTTGTGCACAGGTCAGAGAGTCTGAAGGATTATCGGACACCAGAGCACTGTGTTGAACCAGGTTCAGGGCTGAATGCAGCCTTTCTACCTGTGGTTCTGTGGGTTTCAATGAACACAGCAGCCTCTTCAGTCGGTTTGGAGTGTTTAGTTTGCAGCACAGGACGACTGAGGCCTGAGCACCTTGACACTCACTCGTTATGACTTCAGGGGATTTAAAAGTAGAAAGAGAAGCGACTGCTGTTCAGCTTCAGGTCATTTTCTGTGCTTATTTTTTCTAGGTTTCTATAAACAGAGATTTTAAAACTTGTCCCATTTTCTTCTTCGATTTTCACACATGGATGACAACTGCCAGGAAAGAGCAACGTGTGTGTGTGTTTATGCACAGACAGGATTTCACTCCAAACGCAGACGTCAGGCAGGACGACCTGATGACTCGAACTGAAACACGGTTTAAAATGTGTACAGAAGTAGCACATGTGCAGTTTGAACTGCGGCACAGATCTCAGCAGCACCAGTCAGAGCAGACACTGAGGAAAACGGAGAAATGTCAGCTGTGTTTAGGCTCCAAGTACAAGAATCAGCCATTTCTGTGCGCTGACAAACATTTTCACTTAAAATGAATAAAGATGTGAATTAAACTGGAAACTAGCTCAGGATTCAGTTCTCTGTCATGTGAAAGGCCATGAACTCACAAAAGGACTGATGACCTTTCTGATCACCAGTTGCTGTTGACAATAAGGACTTTGAATGCACATGTGCATTATATACATATATCTATGTACATCATCATCACAATAATGCACAGTTCACTTGGGTTTCAGACTTCAAACGAAACAGACACAAGTTGTCCCTCTGTGCTGCCAGCTGCTGCCTGTTAATCTGTCTGACTGGAGGTGGTCAGGTACGCGCGCGTGTGCGTGAGCGTGCGCGTGCGCGTGTGTGTGTGTGTTGCACCTTGTAACCGCACTACGATGGGGATCTTGAGGTCCAGGTCTCTCACAGCCATGATGATGCCCTGAGCGATGACATCACACCTCATGATGCCTCCAAAGATGTTGACCAGGATGGCCTGAACCTGAGCGACACCACCACAACACACGATTTAAAAAAACAAACACACAACATTTACTGGTGTTTTGGTCCCTACAAATTTACATCAGCATCAACAAACACAAAGCTATAATAACTAATGTTAAAGCATCAGTCTGGAATCAGAAGCTGTTTTCTTACCTTCCTGTCAGAGGTGATGAGTTTGAAGGCCTCAGTCACCTGATGAGCTGTGGCTCCTCCTCCGACATCCAGGAAGTTGGCCGGCGTGCCGCCGTGGAGCTTGATGATGTCCATGGTGGCCATGGCCAGACCTGCTCCGTTTACTACAAATAACAATGAACACACACAGAGTCAGCAGTGGAGGCGACTAGAGGTCAAACTGGCAGCAGAGTCTTAAAATCAAAGTTGATACTGGGGACGTCCTGAAGTTTTTTTATCCTGAGCTGAGTCCTTAAATACTGTCTGATCCAGCTTTTATATTTAAGTGTTGATTATGTGTAACTGGCTTAAATCATCAGATGGAAGCTCTGCAGTGTGAAATCCATCTTTTTGTTTTTTGGAAACATTTTTTGTGAATGAAACTTGGATGCAATTTCACTTTTTAAATTAGCAAAACTCCTCGTGAACATGTTTATTTCATCGTGTTAAAACGAGCAATTTACGAAAAGTTTGTGCAGTTAAAAGATCTCTTGCTTTCCATAACAGATATTTTCCCAACATGGTGGAGATCTGATCTTTGGTGTTTAAATCCTGAACGACTGCCTTTCTCCTGGGACATTTCACTGACCCAGGCAGCCGATGGTTCCGTCCAGGCCGATGTAGTTGAGGTCGGCCTTGGCGGCCTGCCGGTCCCGGGGGTCCTCCTGGGTCCAGTCCTGCATGTCGAACACCTTCTTCTGACGGTACTCTGCGTTGGAGTCGAAGTTGATCTTGGCGTCCATGCACATCACTGGTGATGAGCAAACACATGAGATTTTGATATTTAGAAGATTTATTAACAGACTTTAAGCCCTCTGTTCTTTATGTTTCTGTTTCCAGTATCACAGTTTGTCTGAGCTGCAGGCTGCTGTCGTTATTATTAAATGATATGATGTTAATGCAGCCGAAAGACCAAACTCTTAAACTTAACGTGAGGACGTCTGTGACCAGTGTTTAAAGTGTGACGGTCGTTAGCTGTCGGTCAGTGATCTCCTGCTCACGAGTGTGTTTGAAGAGCTCTGATTCATTCATCAGTGTGTGTAAGAGAGTCATTAACCATGACTCACTGACTGAACACACACACACACACACACACACACACATTAATTAATTAATTTCCTAAATCAGCTGCTCACTGTAGTTTTCAATCAGACAAACAGGAGGAAATAGTTCATTTGATGGGGACTATTTTCAGCGGCGGATGAATCCACATTTGGTCTCTAGTGAGTCTTTGTGTTTGTGGGATTGAGTCCAGATAAACTGCAGTGTGAGTTCATGGTGATGAAGGAACAACAGTGAGACTCAGTGAGGAGGTTTAATGGACACAGAGGACGAAAAGACTGATCTGATCAGATGGACGTCTGAATTTCTGCTGCCTGTTGACAGCTGTAATAATTCATTAAACGTGTAAAACCTCTGATATTGTACTGTGCGTTTGTATCAGAATACTAAATAATGAAAAATACAAAATAGTACTCTGTGTGTGTGTGTGTGTGTGTGTGTGTGTACCGATCCCAGAGGAGTCCTCCACCATGGGGTTGATCTCGACCATGGAGGCATCGTACTTGATGAACAGATTGTAGAGTTTGATCATGTTCTCTGCCGCCTCGTTCACCAGCGCCGGAGGGAAGCCCATCTTCTGAGCGACCTGCAGTGACACCAAACACTTCATTAATACTTCACCTGCTCAACATCACAGCTGCACAGCCGGGGTTCAAAACGTACACTTCAGATGGGCAGTTCAATCTCTCAACGTCTGTACGGCTCCACAGTGCAGCTACAGTCAGCAGCTGGTTAGCTTAGCATAAAGACGTGGCTCTAGCAGCTCGTGGCAGCACCTTGAAAGCATTTCCATGTGATTCAATATGACACTGTATCACTGTTTTATATCTAAGCTTTGCATTTTACATTTCATTTTCCTGTAAGTGTTAATGACAGATCAGTGAGACTGTGGGAATAAAGACATGAACTCATTTTCATTTCAGGCCTGAAGGCAAAAAATGCACATATTTAAGATAAGATATTCCTTTAACCTTCCCTTAGCGGGGAAACTCACAAAAGAATGTATTTTTTTTCATTCATCTTCTGAATATCCTCTCCAGCAGCTGAAGAAATAAGAACAACAATGTTGAGAGCGAGTGTCGCTTTCACAAAGAACAGAAGAGCAGTGGTCAAGGTTAAATAAACCCAGAACGTGAACTGAGTTCCCTCAGTGTTGATAAGAGGAAACATAGACCCTCCGTCCCAGCGATTACAATGGGAAACGTGAGGTCCCTGTGCAACAAGATGGACGAGCTCAGCGCGCTGATTAAGGCTCAGAGAGAATATCGTGAGTGTAGTATCACGTGCTTCACGGAGACTCGGCTACACGCACATCTCCCGGACCACAGCGTGTCTGTACCCGGCTTCAGGACGGTCCGGGCCGACAGGGACGTTACCCAGAGCAGTAAGAAGGGAGGAGGGATCGCACTGTTGGTGAATGAGAGGTGGTGTGATCCCGAACATGTTACCACGAAGGAACGTTTCTGTAGCCCTGATATTGAACTGCTAGCTGTGGGAATACGTCCATACTAGTTGCCGAGGGAGTTCACGTCCGCCATTGTTGTTGCTGTTTACATCCCCCCATCCCCTGACACGGAGGCGGCATGTGACATCACTCACTCCACCGTCGCAAGGCTATAAACTCAGCAGCCTCATGCCTATGTAGTGATTAATGGGGATTTTAACCACGTTTCTCCGGATAAAACCCTACCAACCTTTTATCAGTTTGTTGACTGTCCCACCAGAGACAATAAGACACTGGACCTCCTGTATGCAAACACCCAAGATGGGTGACTGCTCTTCCCCCTCTGGGCAGATCTGACCACAACCTGGTCCTGCTGACTCCGGAGTATGTGCCTCTTGTCCAAAGGCAGCCTGTTTCCACAAGGACAGTGAGGTGGTGGACTCAGGAGGCTAAGGACGCTCTGCAGGACTGCTTTGAGTCTACAGACTGGACTGTGCTCTGTGAGCCACATGGGGACGACATCAACAGCACAACAGACTGCATCACAGAAATATATTAAATTCTGTGAGCACACCACCCTGCCAGCCCGGACTGTACGCTGCTTCCCAAACAACAAGCCGTGGATTACCAGGGACCTGAAAGACCTTCTGAACAAGAAGAAGAGGGCCTTCATGTCTGGAAACAGGGAGGAACTGAGGAGGGTTCAACGCAACCTGAGGGTGAAGCTGAGGGAAGGCAAGGACTCCTACAGGAGGAAGCTGGAAATCTTTAATATCACAACACAGTTCTGTCATTTACAAGTGACAGGAAAAAAAGCAGCTTCTTCATGTTCAACCAGAAACACAGAAAAGTTGCTGTTTTTATAAATGTCATGTAGTTTTACTAGCATGGTCTCAGTGGGCAGAAATAAATAAAGGAGTGAAGGAACATCAATGAACCTCCATCTACTTGGAGAGTCCTGCAATCAGCCTCTCTTCTCTGTCAAATATATTGAGCCTCTGCTCTCACAATGACAACAGACATATTCAATATCCAGAAACCAAAGAGATCGGCAGCCAAATTAAACTCAATCTGAGAGGAGACAGACAGAGACGAACAACATCTGTGAGTTGAAAGGGGATGAATTCCATCAAAATTCTTTCTTTAGGATGTAAAAAAGCAACAGGTGGGAGGAATGAATCTGCTGAGACTCGGTTTAGAAAACAGAGATTGGACCTGGATCGTGTTCAGAGAGTAGTTTTTCTTCTGAGAGACAAAATGCAGCCTCTTGTGATTTTTTGTAGCGCTCACAAATAAATCTCTCTCTCCGTCACCCTCCCTCCTTCTTTTTCTTTCTCTCTCTCTCCCTCTTCGATTTCTCCTGCAGCCACACAGTTGGAACGTCTCCAGTCTGTTTTGTGGCTCCTTCCATCTACTATTGATTGTACCTTGACAGCCTGCTCCATCTTAATGCCCTCCACAATGTCGATGGGCTCCTTCACAATGGCGTCTGGATTTTCCGCTGCAACATCTTCAATGTTCACGCCCCCCTGTGAGCTGCCAATCAGCACGGGGCCCTGGGGGACACAAGAGGGGTGATGAGGAGTTTCTGCACCAGTTCAATTAGAAAATCTGCTGAATTTGGATTCCTTTGTTTGACTTTCAGGTTTTGGTCTGTGAGACTTAAGTCAACAGACATCTTGTTCATTATAGATATTTAATTTACTCTCAAATCAAACACAGAAAAGAAGCAAATCATCATATTTAAGGAAGTTAAGCCATTTCTGGTATTTTTGTTTGAATAGTGACTAAAACAATGAATCGAAGTAGCTGTCAATTCATTTCTGTCAATAGACTAATTGTTTAATCAACCAACCAACTGTTTCAGCTCTACTTGTTCTATTGTGTAGTTCAAGACTTTCCAGAGCTGTTTTACAATCAGCATGAGGAACCGATCTTTACAGCAGCAGTCAGGACGGAGGACAAGCAGCACTGGATCAAAACAGATTTATGATCAGTGTCTTAACCATCCAAAGAGCTGATTTACTCCAGTTGTTAAAGTTGTTAATAAGATTTAAGGTCTGAGTCGTTCTCCTTTATCAGGTTTTCTTTGACATTTAAAAAAAATGCTATTCCACAATGCAATTTCTCAAAATGACTCCAAATCATCTTGTCTCAGGATCTAAAGAGGAGGCGCTTCAGATCAAACGCTCCCATTTAATGAAAGGTCTGGTTCCACAGACTCCCACCTGAGAAGACTCTTTGGTCTTTTCTCTGCTGTAGGACTGAAGATTAACAGTAAGAAGACAGATCTGTAACATCATTATCTATTTTGCTCTATAGCAAAGGCATCTATAATGGATGATAATGATCTCATTATGTATATATAGCTTTCTGTCTGTCGGCCTTAATTTCTCTCAGACCAGAAACAGTTTCTACTGACAAGCCTCTTTAGTTTGAAGGATTTCTCCTAATTCCCAGAGTCACAAGCTACTTTTAGTTTTGGGATGTTTTGTAAATACAGCCCTTAATTTTCAGCTTTGGGATGAGAGGTGGGCTGAAATCTACAAGTGTCCTTCTCTAGAACATTGTTCTAATTTCGACAGCAGATTTCGAGAGAAACAAAAGTCAACCAGTTAAATGAACTTTAAAGTCTTTCCTATCACATCAGCTACATTTACACAATGTGCACAGATCAAACCTCTGACCTTGACTCTCTGAAACACTCACATTCATTTGCAGTGAACAGACAACAGACAGTGAAGTCTAATATAGTCTGTGCTGGAACGGACTGTCTTTATTGTCTTTGGCACTCTGCTGCCATCAGGTGGTGTAACTCAGCTCAACCAGAAAAAACACATGTACATATTATTTTGCTGGTCTTTACTGTTATTCGGCCTTCTGTGCATTTGTGTCCATTAAGCAAACCGAGTCAGATGGGTCTTGATTTACAGTTGAGTGTTGGATTTCACCTGTTATCACAACACTGGACACACACATGTACACGATCAGGCTGTCATGTGCTTTTAAATATTTCTCAAGCTGGCATCATTTCATTTACTTTGTAATACAGAGCGACGGTGAATTGCTAGAACTGTAGCTACATCCAAGTAACTTTTCGCCTCCACACACAGAGCGAAGGAGAGGAAAAGAGAGCAAGGTGAATAGAAGATAACTTTACTCAAGTTGACAACAACTCGTTATGTTACTGTGCGCAATAAAAGCTTCCCAACAAGAGTAATTCATTAATGTAATCCATCTTAGATGACCATCTAAAATGTCTGAAATTCACTTACACTTTTAAATAAAACTGGAAAGGTACTCAAATGAGCCCGTCCTAAAGCAAAGAAGAGAAACCCCTCAACAAAGAAATAGAAATCCAGCTTCAGACTGGTCGGGATCGAAGTGTGTGTGTGTGTGTGTGTGTGTGTGTGAGAGAGAGAGAGAGAGTAGATTCCCTCACCTGGTACGACCTCTCCATGGTGATGGCGAAGTAGTACTCTCTGCGAGGGTACCTGCGCTCGCAGATGAACACCTGGTTGCAGATACGACCCGCCTCCCCGGTCTGCTTGGTGTACAGCTTGCGACCGATCATCTGGGATGAAATGTCACGGGCCTCCTCTGGGCTGGAGAGGAGGAGGAGGAGGAGGGGGACGGGGAGGATGAAGGAAACGATGATTGTCAGAGGAGACACTGTGTATCCTGCTTTTCTTAATCACAATTAAGTAACATCAAAGAAAGATAAATTGAAGTGACTAAATTGAATGAGGAGCTTCTGGTTGAGGGAAAAATAAAAATGTAGTTTAATCAGAAAACTTTCTGATCAGTTGACTTTCAGAGGGTTTCTGATATTGTCAAATGTTCTGTTTTTGTTTCTTAAAATCAGCCTAAAGACAGTTTTCATCTCTTCCATGTTCTTGCAGCTTCTCTGCAGCTTGTTCCTGCCACACTGGTGACATTTGGCAAATACGTGACATTTTACACTTTCAGAAGTGCCAGGTACAAAACTCTCGTGACACCTGCAGCACCTCAGCTCTTCAAAAGTTAAGTCAGAACTTCATTTCTGCGGCACTTCTCTTGAAAAGCAGATGTTTCCCATTTCCAATGTTGATCAGACATCAGACTCCAGACCAACAAAGGTTACCGATTGTTTATGAAGAATGTAAATAATGTTCATAACTTAATGACCTGCTTCATGGCACTGATGAGTTAAACCTCAGATCTCTGGATACTTTTCACCATAGAAACATTGAGCTACAACACACAGAAAGTTAGTTTTAAGTTAAGTAAAGCCAAATGTAACTTTGCACTGATGTGATGTGATGTTAGGTCATGTGACCTCCTCCAGACTGTGTGAACCAATCCGGACCAAGACTTTTGATCTGTATTTACTACAGCAACCAGAAGCTATGAGACAAAACAGGAAAATCTGTGCGAGCTGCATATAGTGCATTCTGCAGATTATTTCTGGATGTTGGCATTTGATTTGTGCTTGATGACAGAAGCTGGATTACTCACGAGTAGACGATCCTCACTCCTCCTTTCAGGCCGCCCTCGAATGTCCCTTTCCCTCTGCCACCAGCCAGCACCTGAGCTTTCACCACCAGGTCCTTTGAACCTGACACACACATCAGTCAAACCCATTAAACACTGTGTAGCGACTTCAACCAACAGGAGTCGCTGAGGGACTGAGGTTGGGCCTGTTTGTCTGACATGCTAAATCAAAGAATCCACTGAGATTTCAAATTATAGATTTAACCTTTTATTAAAGAAAAAAAAGATAATCAACTCATGATGAGGTGCGCTAACTCACTATCAAATTAATCACAGCGATCAAAGAAAAATAGCGGTCAACAAAAATACGGCGACCCAGCTCAGCCCCTCTCTCCACCTCCGACAAAGAAAAGTGAACAGGTGAATATATTATCTTAATGTCCCCGCCCATATCCACGTGACATCACCTTATAATAAATTCACTTCTGGCTCCTACACACCAGCCCCTAATTATTAGTTTACTACACAATAATTACCCACATTTACATTAATAGGAGACATGAATCATTAAGATAAGATAAGATAAGATAAGATAAACCTTTATTCGTCCCACAGTGGGGAAATTTACACTGTACAGCAGCAAAGAGATAGACAGTTAAATAGTAAAAAAAAGTATACACAAGTTGAAAAGGTATTTACAATTTTAACAAATTAAACAAAAATTACTAATTATTAATTACTTAATATTAAAAGTCCATAATTCATACACTGTCTTCTTTCTTCCAGAATCACAAGTCTGTATAGCCAGATGTCACTGACACTCAGGCAAAGTCAGAGGCATTTAAGTCATCCTTCTGTGAGACGTCTGTCAGTCAAAAACGAAGTCAAGAGGGAGGTCAAAGCGTTACAGTGTGTAGCGCTGCTCCTCATTCAGATCTTTGATATTGGTTGGTCCAAGCAACTGCTCTTTGTTTTAATCCGTACCTGACGCACAAATCCTTTTCTGTCTGGAAACGTTTGTAGAACCTTTCCCATGACCCAAGAATTTCGAGGTGCTGTGTTGTCCGCAATCAGCACTGTATCTCCTGGGATAATGTTCCACTTCACTCGAGACCATCTCTGAACATTCAAAGTGGAGTTCAGGACTTTCCGCACAGACCTGATTAACCTCTCCCATGGTCCTCCATGATGTGAGCCAGCTAGAGGGTTCAAGCTCCATTTTACTCCATTTAAGTGCATCATTAATCTGTGCCTGATTCCACTGCTCAATGGCTGTTCTCAGTTCACACTCTGCTCCCACAAAGTGTGTCCCATTATCAGAGCGTAGTTCCAGGACTTGGCCACGTCTTGTTATGAAGCGTCTGAGTGCATTTATGAAGGAGTCAGTGTCCAATTAAGGTGCCACTTCGATGTGAATAGAACGTATGGCCAGACAGGTAAAAATGACGCCATACTACACTCCTTCTGCTCCTCACTTCAAACGGTCCAAAATAATCAACTCCAACCTGAGTAAATGGGGGCTCATTTGGAGTGACTCTTTTCATTCAGTCTCCTACAGATGACACATTTAGACAGAACTCTCCTTATGGTTGTACTAGCACTAGTGATCCAGAACCTCTCCTGCAGTTTTGATAACATGTGATTACAACCGCCATGTCCCACTTCCCAATGAATGTGTCTTAGAAGGTCTGAGATATGGAAATCTTTTGCCAGTATTATGGGATGTTTAGCTTCTGCAGGCATAGATGACCTGTTCAGTCGACCACCAACCCTCAGAACACCATCCCCGAGTATCAGGGAGAGCTTATAAACGTGGCTGCAACCTTTCACACTTTTGCCATATTGCAGCCTAGAGAGTTCCTCTGGAAACCTCTTCCTTTGGCAGAACTGGACTATTTCTAGCTCTGCCTTCTCAAGCTCTTCCACTGACAGACAACTCAGAACTTTCTTTCCTTTGAAAGTGTCTTCATCCCTCGCCACTGTAAATCTTTGCTCCACATCCTCTGTGGCTTGTACAGCATTCACCACCACAGCTTTCTTGACCTCGGGGTCATCTGCTGAAAGTTGATGCGCATCCTCAGGATTAACAGGCCATGCACTCTCAGGTTGAATCAGAAACTGGGGACCTGACACCCAATTCACATTTTTGAGAAATGCATCCACTTTGAAACCTCTGGAGGTCACATCAGCCGGATTATTCGCAGTATCTACATGCCTCCATTGGGAGAATTGTGAAACCTTGAGGATTTCTGACACCCGGTTGGCAATAAAGACCTTGAACCTGGTAGTTTCATTCCTGATATACTTGAGAACTGATGCAGTCTGTCCAAAATACAGAATTCCTAAGATCCATGTGTAACTCCCTCCTCCACAAGACATCCATACGACTTGCCATGGTGGCAGCGATGAGCTCCATACGAGGGATTGTTAGAGACTTAAGTGGAGCCACCCTAGCCTTTCCTGCGACAAAGGCACTGTGTACTTGTGAGCGCACATTGTGTGACAGCAGGTATGTTACTACTCCATAGCCATCCTCAAGCGCATCACAGAAATGGTGCAGCTGTGCTCTGGTTGTTTCTCCAAAGTCTGACAGTTTCAGACACCTTGTGACTTTAAAGTCCTCCAAATGGCACAGTTCCCGCAGCCAACTCATCCACTTCTCAGCCATTGCTTCA
This sequence comes from Holacanthus passer, assembly GCA_025331565.1. Classification (NCBI taxonomy): domain Eukaryota; kingdom Metazoa; phylum Chordata; class Actinopteri; family Pomacanthidae; genus Holacanthus; species Holacanthus passer. The sequence continues at coordinate 4,593,676 of JAFREQ010000070.1, read as the reverse complement.
GGTATGATGTCATCCCAGCCAAGTGCTCTCCTACATAGATCCCTTAATATTTTCTTGGCTGTCAACACAACTGGGCTCAGGATTCCACACGGATCATAGATGGAGCTAACAGTTGAGAGAATTCCTCTCCTGGTGAGTGATTTGTCCTTGATGATGATCTTAAACTTGAAGGTATCAGACTGAATGCACCATAGCACACCAAGAACACAGGTAGTTGACCCTGATCCAGATCCCAACTTCTCATGTCCTTGGCTCTGTGACTTTCAGGTATTGAAGCCATGATGCTACATCTGTTGCTTATCCACTTTGTAAGCTGGAATCCACCTTTTGCGCAGATTGAGACGAGGTCATGATAAAGAAGACACTGACGCCAAGCAATCATCAACGTAGAAGCAATGAAGAACTCTGTTCACCACTTCTTGGCCGAATCGTCCTTTGTTGTCTTCTGCACATTTCCTGAGAGCGAAATTGGCACAGCTGGGAGAAGAGGTTGCTCCGAAGAGATGCACCAACATTCTACAGTCGGTGAGGTCTTGATTTAAATCCCCATCACGCCACCATAGAAACCTCAACAGATCAGCGTCTTCAGCTGGGACTCTCACCTGGTGAAACATGGATTCTACATCTGCCATAATCACCACAGATTCTTTCTTGAATCTGGTCACCACTCTAATTAACAAACTGGTGAGATCAGGTCCTTGCAGAAGCTGAGCATTAAGAGATGTTCCTTGAAAACTCACTCCACAATCAAAGACAACTCTGATCTTCCCTTTTGTTGAGTGATAAACGCCATGGTGCGGGATGTACCAGATTTTACCATCACCGACTCCAACTCCTCTTCAGGCACCCTTTCAGCATAACCTTTGGTGACCAGGTTGTTCATGAAGGCAGCGTAGTCTGCATGGAATGATGAGTCCTTCTGAAGCCTCCTCTTCAGATATGAGGCACATTGTCAACAATGTTTCTGTTATTTGGCAAGTTGAGATCCTTATTCTTTAATGGTAAATTAATCTGGTAATGGCCGTTTACTTGCTTTGCTGAGTTTGTGACCAATTCCATAAACTTCTGAGTGTGGATGAACAATCTGGCATGTCAAGAGTGACATGCCAGATTGTTCATCCACACTGCACTCAGGGAAATCTGTCTTGAACTGTTGCTGCCAAAGTTCCTCCAAATTCACAACTGACACTCTGTTCACTGACAACTCCAGCTGCCCACAGTCCATTGCTTCCTCACTTTGTCCTTTTAGAGGTCCATTCACAGTCCAGCCCAATATTGTCCTGATTGCGTATGGTCCACCATCTACACTGTGAATGACTTCCAAAGGTTCCAAGACCTGAGGCACATTTGTCCCAATCAGCAGCGCAACCTCTGCTTCTATTTCGGGCAGATAGACAGGTTTCAAATGAGCCCATCTCTGAAGATGCTTTTTTTCTTGGAACGTTCCCTCACACACACTCACAACTTTCTCCTGGCCCATTGTCCCCAAGAGAATATGTGCCTTCTTTCCTGCGAGGCCAAGCTTGTGCATCACTGCCTGTGTGCAAAATACTGCTGTACTTCCTTGATCCAGGAAAGCATATGTGGTCAGGATCTTATTGCCTTTCTTGGACTTGACTTGCACAGGAACAATAGGAAGTTTACAATCATGATCACCAGCCCCAGTTAGTCCACTTGACACCAGGGTGCTGGCCACTGCTGTCTCTGATTTCCTTTCCACTTGATCAGAGCCCTTTTCTGTTTCCTTTGGAGGAAAGTGAAGCACACTAGGATGTTGGAGACCACATTTTGCACAAGATATTCGTTTTTTTACAGTATTTACTGATGTGTCCAATACAACAATCCAACCCTCAATCACACAGGAAGTCGTTCCCAATGAACAAACAGCAGTCAATATGCAAGGCGCATTCCTTCCATCCATACACAGCTCAAACACGCAGATCCACAGGTGAGCTCACCTGGCTGTAGTTCGCTTCAAACTGTAGCACAGCCAGCACTTACCTGCCGGTCTTATCTCTGATGTCAGTTTAATCTCATCCTGTTGTTCTGCCTCCATTGCTCTGTTGGATGATTTTTCTAATTAATGCTTTTTTTTGTTGACAAAATGTAGTGACTTCAACCAACAGGAGTCGCTGAGGGACTGAGGTTGGGCCTGTTTGTCTGACATGCTAAATCAAAGAATCCACTGAGATTTCAAATTATAGATTTAACCTTTTATTAAAGAAAGAAGATAATTAACTCATGATGGCGTGCGCTAACTCATAAAGTAATCACAGCGATCAAAGAAAAATAGCGATCAACCAAAAATACGGCAACCCAGCTCAGCCCCTCTCTCCACCTCCGACAAAGAAAAGTGAACAGGTGAATATATTATCTTAATGTCCCCGCCCATATCCACGTGACCCGCGATCCCTCTATCCAACATAATCACAAAATAATATCATAACCAAAACAAACATTTACAACAACTGACACATTCATTCACCTTTTAATAAATTCACTTATGGCTCCTACACGCTGTGATATTAACTGTGATAGTGACAAAGCAAAAGGTGACTGATGTCTCATGCCTCACAGCAGTTCATTTATAATTAAGATTAATATTAATACTTCAAGTCACTGTGGTTTTCTGGCTCTCAGTGAAAGTTCTGGTGTGTTTCTAATGTGTGCATTTTGTTTGTTTCTGTTTTATAGCATTGTAAACTGAACAGTTTTGAATTGGTGAATTATTATAGAATTATCAGTTATAGCGGCTTTAAAGAAGAAAAGAAACTGATTCCAACAGCTGAATATTGGTGCAGCTTCTTACTATGCTGGAATGATGTAAGCTGAGTGTCAACTGATACCACTGAAGCAGGAGGCTATGTTTAGACTGAGAGAGTGTGTGTCCCTGGGCCGAACAGCCTGGACTTCAGCTATTTAAAACCCCTCACACAAAGGTCAGGAGATGTCAGAAAAGAGTCCTTCTCATGAGCATAACTGACCTGAGTCAGCAAGACAAATGGAGTCTGGGTTTGTCAATAAGAACTAGTGCCGAGTGTCAAGTCTCAGTACATTTGTGGGAGCTACTGAAACGTGTTTGTAAAAGCAAAGTTAGCATCAAATGCGTCGTCAGATTTGTTTTCTTCTGAGACTTATTCTCTGAACAGATAAATACTGACCTGAAAATATGATGTTTTGGCTTCAGAAAAGAAGACATGTTCTCAATCTACATTTCTGAAGCTTTTTTTAAATAAATGTGTTTGACACTGATACAACTTGATTATTGGAATTCTCTCCAGACTCTTACCGATCTGCTTGGCCACAGCGTAGGCCTCCTCCGAGGAGCTGGCCACCATGCCGGCCGGCACAGAGATGCCAGCCTCTTTCAGCAGCCCGATGCTCATGTACTCGTGAAGAGAGAGGCTCCTCTGCTGCTGCTGCAGGTGGGGGGGCTGCAGCTGGGACACGTGGCCTCCGAACAGACCTGAAGAACCACCAAGTACCTGGATGAACAGGAGGAGCCAGCAGAGGAGGAGTGAGGGGGTGACCTGAGTGCAGTTCAGTTACTTCATGGGGTACCACATTTTTATAAAAGCACTGAACTTCCAACCAGGCTGTGACGAGCTGACGTGGAACTGACTAACAATCCTGTTTGATTTCTTTGTCCTTCATTGTTTATTTTCTCTTTGTAATGTACAAAAATAAAATGTATAATCCTGAAGATTTCACTTCTGGGTGATTTGGTGATAATCTGTGGTTAATGTGTTAACAGGATGTTTCTACTACAGCAAACTGTTGAGCGGCTACTTTGTCACAAACACAACAGACGGCGCGTCTGTTCACAGAGCAGCCAAACAAACTCACACTGCTTTAATAAAGACATCAGTCAATCTGCCTTTTCCATCATGTCACAGATCAGTAAACAGTGATGCTGAAATCAGGAACACTGGATTGCATGCTGCATCATTTCCTGTCCATCTGTCACATGAAGGCAATTTGAATCCCAGGCAGGAATGGCCGACTCGGCTAAATGAAAACTACTACACAGAGAGGTAATCACTGAATGGATGTTGCTGAGAAACTGTCGACCATCAATAGTATAAAAACATCTGATTTCATAAAAATCTGGAGGATCACAATTTTGAAGACATATTCAAATGACAATAAAATGCACATCAGGGGACAAACCATCATTGAACATCTATATCTGAAGCATCATTATCAGGATTGAAATACGCGCCCGTCATTAAAACACCCTGCAGAGGCAGAGAGAAGCAGTGACGTGTCAAACTGACGGAGCTACAGGGGAGCGACAGGTGGAGATTCCTGACATTAAACGCACACAGCAAAAACAACTGTCCTGAGCAACAGTGGAAACTTGATGAAGGATATGAAACCAAGCCAGTGGGTTAAAGTGTTTCTCAACACAGCTCAACTCAAACTGAGTCAGCTGGACAACAGACACATTTCCTCTTTTCCACAGCAAAATATCACAATGTGGGAAAACTGCAGTCAGTCAGTCAAACAGTGCTGATGGTGTCCGCTGCATCACTGTTGACACTACAAACTGCTGCACCACCTCAGACAACCATCAAAAACTGAGCAAAATTAGACTTATTGAAGAGCAGCTACTCCAACATGGTGTCCGGTGTTTTATTCAGCTAAACATCCAGAGCACACATATATTCAGTTAACCATCATATGTGACAAAAAGCATCCAATCCTCACATTTGACAAGAAGGAACCTGTAAAGATTTGGCTCTTCTGCTTAAACAATTCATCAATTAGTTAAACAGCTGCTGAGTCATTTTCTGCTCATCGAGTCGAATGAGTCCAACAACTGATTGTTACTGGACTCGTTTCAGCTGTTATGTTGTACAGTATAAATGACAATATAATAAAATATATAATAATATATAATACATCTGACAGATATAGTTACTTTACATAGATATAAAAGCACTGTTTCACTGCTTCTCTGTGACTCAGCATCAAAGACCAGAAAAACACGTTTAAGATGAAACAACCATCCAAATCCCACATATCGACTTTATATCAACATTCAGTCAATCAATCAAACTTCTCCTGAGCTGCTGGACTCGCGTGACAACAGATTTCCGTAACCTGATTTCGGTCTGTAACCTGTCTGTACTTGTCCAATAATGAGTGAGAGACTCTCTGAACTCACATCAGGACAACATGTCTGCTGGGATCTTCCTGGTCTGTCCCTGCACTGTTTGTGCGAACAGGCTGAGCGGATCTGTCCATGAGGACAGCGGGGGCAGTGTGGGGGACAGATGGGGGACAGATGGGGGACAGGCGCGCCGGGCTCGGCTGTGAGCTAACAGCCGCCGCTGGAGGTCACCGAGCTGCGGCTCTCTGAGCTCATTCACCTCCACACACACCGTTAGAAGACCGAGCAGGCGGAGGACGGAAGAACAGAGGGACGGAGGGACAGACTGTCCACCTGTCCTCTACTGTCTCTGCGGGTCACTGACGGCCGCGCTAACGCGAGCAGCGCTGCTAGCATGTTAGCATATTAGCCAAAACAACGGAAACTCAATGGAGTCGATGCTAATGTCAAATTTCAGCCCGTCAGTCTCTGAGAAGCTGCGGGCGTCAGGAAAAGAGCAGCGGCGGCACGAAAAGCTGCTCCGACAGCCGGAGAGCGTCGCTTCAACCTGGACACACACTCACCTTGGAAGCGGAGCTGATAGTGTTTCTGGCCCCTGAGTTTCTCAGGCTGGCCGACAGACGGCCGTAGATCAGGGACGCCGCCATGTTTCCTCTACAGCGGAGACATTAACACGCATGCGCAGTAAACTGCAGAGTCGGCTGTCCCAATGCCGCCTTAAAATACCGTCGGAAATAATACAATCATTCAAAATGAACGCTCAGTAAACGAGGCTGGAAAATATCCAGGTTTATGAAATATGAAGTTTATCATCAAAAGAAAATACAGATGTTACCACAGGGTTGTTTTAACAGTGAAACACAACCGTTTTTGGCAACTAGATCACCTAAAATACCTGTTTCTAGCCAGATGATTCTAGTCTTTATAACGTTCCGGCTGCGCAAATTAGTTATGTCGCATGATATCAGAGCTAAAACACAAACATTTTACAAATGTTAGCATGTCTTTGCTCATTCTTTTTACCCAGAAGGTACAAATCCGATTTATGATATGATTCACTTGGGAGTTTACAAAGAGTTCGTGAAGGCAGCACCGTGAAGGCAGCACCGTCACGGCCTTTAACCTACATTAATATAATAAATACTGAATAATTAATGGAAATTATTGGAGTTTTAATCCAAATAAACTGACTGACTCTCATGTGTAGATGCATATTGGGCTTAAGTGTGTTTTTCTTCTCAGGGATTTTTATCCTCATATACACTTTGTGTGTTTCTCTGAGATATTTGAAGTTGACATTTGTGTCATCAGACAAGTTATTTTAAAACTCCTCCAACTTTTTCCATCTGTTCACCAGATCAATGAATTAAAAGATTACTATTATAGAAATATGTCCTTTACCCACAGTAAAAATGCATTAATATAAATGTAAATATAACAAGCATCCACACGTTGAGACAGTCTGACCCATGTGTGGGTCACATTAACTGCATTTGATAATGAGCTTAAAAACAGGTTAATCTGGTGAAATTACAAATAACTCTTCCACAAAACTTTGGCCTTCAGCCGATGAATGAGGAAATGAGGTGGTGTGTCAGACAGGTGCATCAGGATCACCTGCCGGCGAGATGAGCTTCACACAGTTTGTTAACTTTATCTCATCTTTCTTTTTGGAACATACGAGTTTCCCTCATCCCAGGACACACACACACACACACACACACAGTTTCTACTCAAAAAGTATTTATTTACAAGGTTGAGTATGTACAAGCTTATTTACACAAAGGTAAACGAACAGCATTTTTCCCATATTGTTTATAACCAGTCTCACTACACTTTGAACATTCTGACAAAAAAAGGAAACATGAACTTAAGCAAGAAAAAGAGACATTGAGGGTTTGGTTTCTCTTTAAACTCCAGTCTGTGTTTTACAGAAGAGCATTTATCATGAAGTAGATCTTCATGCAGAAGTCTAGAGGAGGGGAGTTCACTGCTGCACAGACAGATTCAATCCTGGAAATATGACCCTGAGTCTGTTTTTGTCCTCAGTCAAAGAAGATTCTCAGGAAATGACTCACGAGGCTGATGCTGTTATGAACCATTCAGACAAGGTGGGGGGTCCAACTCAAACACAGACCTCTTGACATTGTAATAATCAATGAGGAAAAGTAAACGCTACTCTTACAAACTGACTCATTCTACAAACTCTAAATAAATGATGGCACTTTTTGAATAAAAGATAGAGGGATGAGGGTTTAATGACAGACTGGAGCCTCTGTATTAATCTTTAAATCAACCTCTTTCCACTTTAGGACGGCGCTCCTCCATTACTGACAAATGGGGGCAGATTAAATCTCTACGACAGACTCCTGAACTTCTGTAAAGGAAATGTTCTGCACACTCACAAAGTTCTACCTTAAGACAACTGTGGGACATGTGGAACATTTACAGAAAGACCCTATAAAAGGAGCTGAATTTTGTCCTTCCATGTGTTTCCTCGTGTATCAGCTGTAAATGACCAAAGGTGTAGATATTTGATCAGAGGTTGCTTAGTGGTGAACACACACACACACACACACACACACACACACACACACACACACACACACACACACAGTCTTTCAGTCAGAGTCGCTGCTGCTGCTGGAGGAATCGGTGGACATGGCCTCCACATCGTCCTCGTTCTCTTTGTTGTGGCCTGGAGGCTCCAGGCCAAAGTCATTGCTGTGATGAGGAGGCAGCATACCCACTGAGACATCTGAGGACTGCCAGGGGTAGTGAGGCGTCAAGACGTCTGAGGAATCAGAGGAGAGGCGGAGGTTATTCTGGTAATTCATAAATCTACTGTCAGTTTGGCCTGTGTCCATGTTATAATGGTAATAATCCTCTCTGAGGTGTCCTGCTGGAGGAAAATAACTGACTGTTGAGGATTTGTGCCAAATCTAATCCCCCACCAAAGAAAAGAAAACAATGCCACAAACAAACCTTTCTGACAACTGGAAAAGAAACTGAATCATAACCAACGTTACTAACTGAAAGAGAAAGATTTCTATGTCAGCTTCCGCCACTTCATGAAAGAAGTGCTGAGTGAGTGTAACTAAACAGGCACATTCCAACCTTAAATAACTCTAAACCTTTGGATGGACTCACCTGGTAACCTCCCAGCAGCCAGAGCGTCACCTGGCAGGTGTCCGTTCACGCCGTTGGTCGGCAGGTTGGCCATGTGACCCAGCATCCCACTGCGCATCTCCAGGTCGGTGGGGTAGGGTCTGCGTGGGTCACCTGAGAACAGCATGTGTGTTAGCAGTGAAGCGAAAGATGAACCAGCAGGAGCTGCAGTGACTCTGTGGTCCTACCTGGTACCCAGTTGAGAGGAGCACACACAGCGTTACTGGCACTGATCCTGTGAGCATACTTGATGATTTCTTCTGAGGAGATGCTTCCTGCACAAAACAAGTGAACAACCTGAGCTAATGGACACACCATGACACAGAAGCAGAGTCAACAACATCTGAACTCATCAGGAAGTGCTGGACAGGTGTGTCAGCTCACCTTTCCTGGCCTTGTCAATGGATTTGAGTTTCTCTTTTGCCTGGTAAACAGCAGTGGCCTTAAGACAAGAAGAAGCTGATTTAGAACAGACAAAGCTGCAATGATCTGCATGAAACATACTGAGCTTCTGCGGTTTGTAGATGCAATTATTAACTTTTTAAACTATTATTTATTTTGACAGTAATGACTGAGTTAATGGAGGCTGTTCTGATTTTCAAACTAGAGGTGGATTTTCAGATTTTATAGTTGCTGCTTTACTGGCATTCAACCTGTAGATGTTGCTCACTGTGTGAGTTGAGCTTCACTCACAGTGGAGTGAAATGAAGTGAAACCTGCCCAGACAGCAGGAAGTCAAGATAAATCCTACTACTCCTGTTGAATGATAAGAACAGTGAACGCCTCTGAATTCTTGGCCTTCATATCGACATCATTCACTTCTAATATTTAATATAGTATGAATCCAACAGCAGTCATACTCACTATAAGACAGCAGTTTTAAATTAAAGATAGTGAGAAAACAGTCGTGTAATATTTGAATTTGTCTTTGTAGCCCAAATCTATTTAAAAGGAATTTCATACACCCGTCTGGATGGAGGAAGAAACAGACGGGCAGCACCCACCAGGATGTGTTCAGCCTCCTTCAGCTGTTTCTGGAGCTGCTGGATGTCGCTGTCTCTCTTCTCCACTTCCTTCTCCAGCAGCTGCATCTCCTGGTGAACCTTCCCCTGCTGCTGAGCCACCTCCATCAGATCCTGAAACTCCCTGTCCCTCTGCACCAGCAGCTCCAGGATCTGACGAGCACACATACACTTTCTGTATGTTTTCTTTAGAATGATTTGATTGGCCCTTCAGCGATAAATCGATGCTTATGTTTAATATGTTGTTGCTATGTTGCTGCTATGAAACCTTTTTGAAAGGAACATAATAGCAGAAAACGATGGTTTACGTAATTTAGAAATGAGGCAGAATATTGTGACCAGTGAAAACGCTTCAGTGATATTCAGCAAGAACTCACAAATACAGCTGGGGTCAAGAAAGGTAACAGCCACCTCACCGTGGTCGGCCGAGATTAAAACTATGTTCATGTCTATGTTTATATTGATTATCAGATTTCTTTGCTCCCTGATATCTGCATATCTGCACAAGCACAGAAATAAGTTCAGATAAATAGAGAATAGCATCCAGTCAGAACTCACTGGTTTTACACTTAAAACAGACTCACTGCTCACACATGGCTCACTTCTCGGAGTGTGTGTGTGTCCTGTGTTGTGTTGTCTGTTGTGTGTGTGTGTGTGTCCTGTGTTGTGTTGTGTTGTCTGTATTGTGTGTGTGTGTCCTGTGTTGTGTTGTGTTGTCTGTACTGTGTGTGTGTGTGTGTCCTGTGTTGTGTTGTCTGTTGTGTGTGTGTGTCCTGTGTTGTGTTGTCTGTATTGTGTGTGTGTCCTGTGTGTCCTGTGTTGTGTTGTGTTGTCTGTACTGTGTGTGTGTGTGTGTGTCCTGTGTTGTGTTGTCTGTACTGTGTGTGTGTGTGTCCTGTGTTGTGTTGTCTGTTGTGTGTGTCCTGTGTTGTGTTCTCTGTTGTGTTGTCTGTACTGTGTGTGTGTGTGTGTGTGTGTGTGTGTGTGTGTGCCCTGTGTTGTGTTGTCTGTACTGTGTGTGCGTGTGTGTGTGTGCTGTCTGTTGTGCTGTGTTGTCTGTATTGCGTGCTGTGTGTTACCTGTGCGTCCTCCCCCGGCTGCGGTAGTTTCTGGCTCCTGGACAGCGCCAACATCTCGATCAGCTCCCTGAAATCAAACCGAGGTTGAGGCTGATTGTTAGCTGAGAGCCGAGCAGGAAGCTGCGACTCATTAAACTCTTCAAACCGGAAACAGCAGCAGCGTTAAAACTCTGTAAACCGACAGCATCAAACAGCTGATGGAGTTTAAACTTTACCGGGACAAAACCTCTAGATCATCCAGCACCGACAGCAGCCGCTCTTTCGTCGACTTCTCTGCCGCCGTCGCCATGTTTGACTCACGTCGCTGCTGCGCATGACAGGAAGTGACGACCACTATCGTCTTCTTTGAGGTTTTACAGCAGCTGATATATCCTCCGTGTCGCATCACTGCCACCTGCTGGTGATAATTAGCTCCTACAAGTAGCATTACTCAAGTACTGAACTGTAGGACAAATTTGAAGTACTTGAACTTTACTTGAGTATTTCCATTTCATGCAGAGAAAAATCTTGTGCTTTTTACGGCATGTATCTGATAGTTTGAGTTACTTTATATATACACACAGACAACGAGCTCAGCTTCTTATACTGAAGTCAAGGTACCAATGACACAGTACAATAATACTTCATTATGAATAAAGTCCTCCAGTCAAAGTAAATATTGAGTTTTATCCTCAAAAGCCATCAAGTACAAAGTAAAAGTGCTCACTAAGCAAAATGGCACAATCATATTTATCAAATACGTAATTTATCATCAGAGATTTTTAAGGATCTAACTTTTAATGGTCTCATTGAGGAGCCAACAAATGAATATAGTGTTGTTTAGGTGAATGTGTAACGATCCATCAGATGTGAATGTAGTAAAAAGTACAATTTTCCATCCTGACATTTGGTGGAGTAAAAGTATAAGTACATCAAGTACTTGAGTAAATGTCCTATTTGCAGTTTGAGTTCAGTGTATAGTTCAGGGACACTCTGACAAGATGGAGCTCAGATCAAACTGAAGCAGCTGCTGTGTAATGAGACAAGAAACATTCAATTATTCATTTGAGATCCAGGAAACAGTAAAACGCTGCTCGCACCTTCATCCAATGATCATTCAATAATATCACACAGAATATCAGTCGATGATTTTACTTGGTGCAGGACTTGCAGTGTTTGACAGTTGCAGTTTTTGCGAATCTTCTTTCCTTCCCGGTGTCTCTGGATCTGATCTGAGGTCAGTCATGTCTCATCTGTCCTGCTGCTTCCTGCAGTTTGTTGACGCTCGTCTGAAACAGCTGAGGAGCAGGATTCATCAAGTTAGCGGCAGACAGACCATCTGTACCGGAAACGCACTGTGTTCAACATCAAAATAAAAGCACAGAAGTTCATCACTGAACACTTGTCCCCCAGAAAGGACAGTTTGTCATGGAGCTGGACTGAAAAGACTATGAAAACAGACTTTCTACCAATGTTTTCTTTGTGGTATTTGTGGCCTTTAACTGTAGCTTAAATCATTAAAGTAATGCTTTCTCTTGCTTTCTTTCTTGCAGACAGTTAAAGCTTCACATTGATTCTTTTCTCGTGTCTTTATGTTGAATTCGAGCTGCAAACAGCAGCAGGTTCCTTCACCGAGCATAAATACTGTGAAACACAGATCTAGTCTAACAGATACAACAAAACCACCCATTAAAACATCATTTGTTTCATCCAGAGAAAAACCAATATATAAAAACATGAATCTGGGTTTGTATGTCAAACTGTTTCTTGACCAGGAAAAGTCAAACACACCTACAAACCATTAATGATGATAGACTAACATACCATCAATTTCGGGCCTCTGGGGCCTCTGGGACCCCTGATGCTTGAATTGGTTTGGGATCCAGTCCTGAGTGTGGAGGAAAACTGGTTCTAGTGAAACGAGAGAAAGAAAGAAAAAATATTAATGACAAAAAGATTTCACAGTGAATTTCACTCTGAAAAAACATATAATAAACGAAGTAACAGAAAAGCAAATCAGAGAGTGAAACTTTCTGAAGTTCTGATTCTTTATTACCTCCCAATGAGAGACTGTGAGGAGGAAACGTGGTGACATGAAGAATCCATCAGAAATAAATCAGTACATGTTAGAAGGAGTTCAGTCTCAACCTGCTGAATAAGAAAAGTGCTTTGAGATGACTTCTATCACACATATGTTTACTGAGTACATGATTGTTTCCTCCAGCCATTTTCCACGGAGTAACTTGCTGGGGCGGCAGCATTTCAGCTGTGGACAGGAAGAGACTGGACAGACTGATGAAGAAGGCCAGCTCTGCCCTGGGTTGGCCCCTGGACCCGGTGGAGGTGGTGGGAGAGAGGAGGATGATGCTGAGCTGTCATCCATGTTGGAGAATGACTCCCACCCCCTGCAGGACACGTTAACAGCTCTGGAGAGCTCCTTCAGCGATGGTCTGCTTCACCTGAAGTGTGTGAAGGAGCGACATCGCAGGTGTTTCCTTCCTGCAGCCGTCAGACTGAACAACCAGCTCTGCTCCCTATAGACTATACACCACCACGTCTGTACATGTGTGAAACACTATTTTTCATGTCTGTATATTCATTCCAGATTCCATTCACTGTGCAATATTTCATATTTGATATTTTCATATTTAATTCACTGTGTAAGATCTCATCTCTTATCTCAGTTCAATGTCCTGTCTATAGTGTAAATACTGGTCACACATTTCATATATTCTCATGTAAATTTGTTAATGCTTTCTTTTAGCCTGTTTAAAGTGTTAATAATTATTGTATTTCTTCTAGTACAGTTGTTAATACTTTTAATGGTGGCTAAGTCGTTAATACTTTTTAAACCTCTCTGTTAACATTGTTTATTACTATTTAACTGCTTCTATCCTCTTTGCTTTGTGGAACGAATAAAGGTTTATCTTATCTTATCTTATAATATAATATAATATAATATAATATAATATAATAGGAGCCATTCTGCTGCACAGTGAGTACTTTTACTTTTGATACTTTGTACATTTTCCTGATTATATTCAAACACTTTGTTGTATTAGTACTTTTACTCCAGTTGAAGATCTGAACCCTTCGGCGCTGTTGCCAGGTTTCGGATATCATACTTTTATTTTGAAATCTCACAGGAAGTTGTTCTCTCTCTCTCTCTCTCTCTCTCTCTCTGTGTGTGTGTGTGTGTGTGTGTGTGTGTGTGTGTGTGTGTGTGTGTGTGTGTGTGTGTGTGTGTGTGTGTGTGTGTGTGTGTGTGTGTGTGTGTGTGTGTGTGTGTGTTTGTTTTTAGCTTCGCTCTCATCAGATTAGACTTTGGCTGAAGTGCGACGACTTTTTCTTCGGAGCAGATTCTGTGTTTGGTTCAGTTTTTCAGCTGTTTCTTGTTGTTTCTTGCCGCTCGCAGTTTTGTGAGAGTTTGTCCAGGATGGTTAAAGTGTCTTTTAACTCTGCTTTGGGCCAGAAGGAGGTGAAAAAGGACGCAGAAAATCTGATTCCGGAGGACAAAGTGAGTAAAAAATGCTAACAGGCTAACGTTGAATTAGCTTCCGCTCAGAGGAGAAGACGCACTTTCATCAAAACTGTATTAAAACACCACGATTTATGACTGAACACACTCGAAAACAACTTGCTGAAATATTCATACCGAGTTTTTTAATGTTTAATGGAAATGTTACATAATTAAAGAAGTTTGTTTTCTTCCGCTTTAATGTTGATTTTCCGTCTTAAACCTGATGTTAATGGAGTTTTCTCTGGTTTGTTTCCGGTTACTTCACTGTTTAACATTTATTCTGTTTCTCAGTCTGTTTGTCTGAAATGCTTTGAGGCCAGTTTTCAGTTTGTTTGATGTGAAAATTTATGATCGAAGTCCCAGAAGATTTCTGATCATTGTTCATATCGATTCCGCATCGATCTGATCTTTGTGTGTATCAGTTGTATTTTATGTCCTGATGTGACCAGAGATCCTGAAAGGACAACATCAAAAACAGGAAACATGGAAACCTTCTGAAATCACAAAGTATTTTTGTACTTTTTCTTTTCCAAACTGAAAGTATTTTAATCAGTTAAAAGCTTCAGCTCTGTGTGAGACAGGAAGTCTGTCCTGTCTGTCTCTCATCTGTCCTCATGTTGTCTTTCTGTCCTCTGCTGTTAAACTTCATCTGACAGAAAACTGCTGTTTTATCTTGTTGCTGCTTGTGATGAAATGTTCATCATCCATGTTCAGCTGAAACATCCTGATCCTCAGTTTGGTCTTTGAGTGTCTCCACAGTAATTGTCGATCGTCTGAACTTTGAGTCAGACAGATAAGAATAAAGGTTTATCTTATCTTATTCAGTTGGTCGACATGTTGGAAACAAAGTGTCTGTTCAGGTTTCCTCTGGAAGTGAATCCTGTGGGTGAAGTCTGGTGGAAGCTTCAGTCTCCACCCTGCTGTGAAGGAGCTGCTCTCTTCCTGTTTCAGAGGAAGCTTCGGTTGTTGGCAGGTCGACAGGTGATTCTGGGTAAACAGGTTTTTATGGACGTGTGAGATTTCTTGTCTTCACATGTGTGAGGTGATGCAGGTCTGCGTCTGCAGAGCGAGCGGCTGGAGTCTGGGGCAAACTGAGCGTTTTCCTTCTGGGGACTGAAGTGTGAGCAGATTGTGGACTGAGTCGAGCTGTTTGGAGGGATTTTCCTGCTCCGTCTGCATCGGTCCAGAACCGCTGCCCTGCTCATGGGCTCTTGGTCAGTAGTGAAAATATGGTTCAGCCCTGATGTGGCTGACATTTCATCATTTCTGTTGTTGCTGATTCTCTTTCAGGGCATTAACATTATTTGTGCCCTAAAAGCAGCAGATTGAATTCTCTCTGTGGACGCCTTCACACGGGTTCATGGCAGGAAGTAACCTTCAGTTTCAGAGTCACATGGTGGTTAGGTGACTTCCTGAGGTGGAGTCTAAAAGAGGACAAAGTGCTGCAGTGTTTGTTGCCCACTTTGTTCTCTGTTGCTGAAGTTGGCTCGTTCATTTCTCTGATGTTTGTCTCTGATATGATGATGGTGTGTGTGTGTGTGTGTGTGTGTGTGTGTGTGTTTGTGTGTGAACAGGAAGAGATTGTCAACTCGCAGGTGTTTTATTCTCTTAGAGTTTTTTTGGATGAATCAAATGTTAATTCTATAAAATGTCAAGGCGACGTCTTCATTTCTTCTTTTCTTTTGACAAACAGCAGCAAATCTTCACATGACTTTATAAAAAACCTTATTGTATATTTATTTTGTGTTGATTGACTAAATGATTAAATATCAAATCATTGCAGCTCTAGTTTTTTGTTTATTCCTGATCTCAACCGAAACTATTTGCTTTTAGTTGTTTTCACATGATCCTTAGTTTCTGTTTCTGCTTGTTTTGGCTTTCTGACACAGTCTCAGCAGAAACCAGCACAACCTCCACAGACGCAATTCAATTCAATTCAATTTCATTTGTATGGCGCCAAATCATAACAAAAGTTGTCAAGGCGCTTCACATACAGAGCAGGTCCAGACCAAACTCTTTATAATATTACTTACAGAGACCCAACAGTTCCCATCATGAGCAGCACTTGATGCGACAGTGGCGAGGAAAAACGTCCTTTTAACAGGCAGAAACCTCGGACAGAACCAAGTTCAGTGATGGACAGACATCTGCCATGACTGGTTGGGTTGAGAGAGAGACAGACAGAGAGACAGACGGGGGAGGGGGGGATCAACTAACCCTTAACCCTAACCCTAACCCAACGACTTATTGGTGCAGCCTGATAATAGAGAATTGCAGTAGTCCAGCCTAGAAGTAACAAATGCATGGACTAGTTTTTCTGCATCTTTTTGAGACAGGATGTGTCTGATTTTGTTCTGGAGGTGAAAAAAGGCAGTCCAAGAATTGTGCTTTATATGTGCGTTAAAGGACAAATCCTCATCAAAGATAACTCCTAGATTCCTTACAGTAGTGCTGGAGGCCAATGCAATGCCATCGAGAGTGCTGATATCTTTAGAAAATGTGCATCGGAGGTGCTTGGGACCAAGTACAATAACTTCAGTTTTGTCTGAGTTTAACAGTAAGAAATTGCAGGTCATCCAGGTTTTTACTTCGTTGAGGCCTGAAGTTTAGCTAATTGGTTGGTTTCATCTGGCTTAATTGACAGATATAATTGGGTATCATCTGCATAGCAGTGAAAGTTGATGGAGTGTTTCCTGATAATGTTCCTCAGGGAAGCATATATAAGGTGAACAGGATTGGTCTAAGCACAGAGCCTTGTGGAACACCGTAGTTAACTTTAGAGTGTATTGATGATTCATCATTGACAAGTGCAAACTGAGATCGGTCTGATAAATAGGACCTAAACCAGCTTAGTGCAGTTTCTTTAATGCCAATTAAATTTTCCAGTCTCTGCAACAGGATTTGATGATCAACGGTGTCAAATGTGGCACTAAGATCTAACAAGACGAGGACAGAGACAAGTCCTCTGTCAGATGCAATAAGAAGGTCATTTGTTACTTTCACCAGAGCTGTTTCTGTGCTATGATGAACTCTAAATCCTGATAGAAAATCCTCTAATAGACTGTTGTTCTGTAAGTGGTCACACAGCTGGTTGGCGACTGCTTTCTCAAGGATCTTCGAGAGAAAGGGAAGATTGGATATAGGTCTACAGTTTGCCAATACCTCTGGATCAAGAGTCGGCTTTTTAAGTAGAGGTTTTATTACAGCTACTTTAAAAGACTGTGGTACATAGCCTGTTAACAAAGACAGATTGATCATGTCGACTAAAGAAGTGCTAATAACAGGTAAGACTTCTTTAAGTAGCCTGGTTGGGATGGGATCTAGAAAGCAGGTTGACGGCTTTGACGAAGAAATCATTGAAGTCAGCTGCTTAAGATCAAGCACAGAGCAAATGGACAAATAATAGTTTTATGTGATTATTGAGGTGAGAAACAAAAAGAAACAAAAAATATTATCCTGGTTTCTTTAAAGTCATGTTAATGAAATCCATCACCTCCAGACTGTCGGTGTCCGTCTTTAACAAGTTAAACAGAAGTGAACCAGTGAGTCTGAAGACGGTCGCTGAGACATTTATAGCAACAAGAAATAGACCAGACGTTTAGACTGAGCACGTCCGCACGCTTGTCCCTGAACGAGCTGTCGGGTGTGTTGGCCTGAACGACCGTTTGATTTCCTCACACAGTTTATTATATTAAAGTCCGTTTGTGCTGTGTGATGAATGTGATGAATCCACAGCTTCAGTTAATCAGCTTCATCCTCTCACAGCCTGAGGATGAACAGCGTCTCTTTGTCAGTGTGTTGGTTCCAGAACCAGCCGCGATGAATCAGCTGCTGTTTGTGTTGCATTTTAAATTCTGTACCAGAAAGCATTCATCTTCATTTTGTGTCTTTGTAAGGTGGGAACTTTATTCTTACCATTATTATTATTATTATTATTATTATTATTATTATTATGGTCACTTGTTTCACTTGTTTCAGGCAGAATGTCACAAATATTCACAACTTGGCATTAAAAGTGAACAGAGTCTCTATAGTTTCTATAATATTCTAAGTTTATTTTTCAACAAATTATTTCAGCAATACATGCAATACCTGCAATTCGGTCTGCAGGTGAGTGTTCGGTCTGCAGGTGATAGTTCGGTCTGCAGGTGATAGTTCGGTCTGCAGGTGATAGTTCGGTCTGCAGGTGATCGTTCGGTCTGCAGGTGATCGTTCGGTCTGCAGGTGATAGTTCGGTCTGCAGGTGATAGTTCGGTCTGCAGGTGATAGTTCGGTCTGCAGGTGATAGTTCGGTCTGCAGGTGATAGTTCGGTCTGCAGGTGATCGTTCGGTCTGCAGGTGATAGTTCGGTCTGCAGGTGATCGTTCGGTCTGCAGGTGAGCGTTCGGTCTGCAGGTGATCGTTCGGTCTGCAGGTGAACGTTCGGTCTGCAGGTGAACGTTCAGACTTTATCTAAAGCACAGACAGAAGCAGAGCAGCAGAGAGGAAGTGCAGAGCAGGTTCAGATAAGAGACGTGAAACTGGAAGGGTGTATATTTAATGAGCGTCAGCTGTACAACAATGATCCACAGAGAGGTCGTAAAGAGTGAACTGAAACAACTGGTGGAGCAAAAACAAGCTCATAAAAATAGTTTTTTGAATCATTCTTATACATCAGAGTTGCTCAACATTAATGCATTTGAGAATTTAACTCTGTTACATGTTTATAAAGTTTGAATATTGCAAATGTACCACAACTCAGGAAGATCAACGCCTGAATACGTTTGACAATGCTGGAGCCCGATTGGCCGACAGCAGCGATCACTTGACTGATTCAGTCTGTTGATCAGTTAATCATTTACAATGTCAAAAAAATGACCTCTGTCACAAGTTACCTTATTTTTATTTTTAAGGTTGAACCCTGAAGTTTGGGTCTTTCAGTGTAAGAAAAGAAAAAGCCCTGTTTGTTGTAAGTGTTTATGAAGCTCCACTTTATTTCCTGTCGTTTTTACATGACAACTAAGCTTTTATACATTTGAGTTGATTCGTTTTCTGTCCTGAATCCAGCTGAGCAGTCGGTCTGTTGACTGCGTCTGCTGAGTCTGATGTGACCCTGAACTTTTCTCGGAGCTGATAGTCTGAGAGTCGGCTGTGAAGGCAGAAGCTCCTCTGCTGTGACTGTGCTCATAATGTGGACGTGTAGTTTTCGAGTCCGGGGGAAGAACTCGGTTTGTGCTGCGGCTCGTTTCATCCGTGTTGTCAGACGGGACCTTCGCTCCTGTTCGCTGGTTTCTGGGTCTCACACAGACCTGAGTGAAGGCAAAGATCCTTCAGGCCCTGAAGCAACAACTAGATTTCATGTTTCTGGGTGAGCTTCGAGCTGCGCGTTGGCTTCATGTGCATGAAATGTGTTTCTGTTTCTCCATGTATTCTTCATGTATGTGGCTCATTTGAGTTTCTCTTTCCCTGCTAGTGTTTGTCCATTAGATGACGCAGATCGACATCTCTGGGAGGTTTAGGGCTGAAAGGATTAGTCACTTAATCAATTAGACCCAGAATGATCAACTTGTCCTCGTTTTAGCTTTCTGGTTGTGAGGATTTTCTGCTTGTCTTCATTTTATGTGATGGTGAAAAAAGTACTTTCTGTGTTTGGACTGTTGACAAAATGAGCAATTTGTAGACGTCACGTTGGGCGACAGGAAGTTATTGTTTTGGGTAAATGTGATTTTTGTCTCACATTTTACAGAACAACGTGATTAATGAAAGTAATGGTTAGTGTTTGTGCAGAAGGGTTGGAGTTTGTTCTAGGAGCAGGTGACTCATTCAAATATGGGAGTAAATCTAAATTATTTCTGTGTCAGATCTGAAGGAAGATCAGTTTCACCTCAGTTTGCTGACTGTACTTTTGGTGCAAACCCAAAAGTCCTGCATCTGTTTCGGTCTTGTAAAGAGTGGAGTGTCTGTACAGACCCACGGGAGCAGATCGCAGGCCGGATCTTTTCCCGAGCGGCTCCGTGTCATCGTCTGAGACGGGCCGACTGCTGGAAAAGGATTATGGTGTAATCGGTCAGACAGACTCAGCTTTAGCAGCCTCCTGCCGAGCGTCCACAGCTGAACCTCAACAAGAAGGAAAACTGAGGAGCCGGGCAGAGACACGAGGAGCAGAGGACCACCCAGAGACCCTCAGCCAGATCACACCTGATCGGACCAGGACGAGAGCGGCTCTTCATAGAGAAGCAGATTCACAGCTTCAGTGATTAGTCAGTTAGTCTGTTTGTCTATTGACAGGGAAAGAATCAGCTCCAATTTTGACAATCGATTTGTTCTTTGAGTCATTTAAAAAAACCAGAGGCTTGTGTCTGGTGCTTCAGTGTTTGGTTTGGGTTTGGTTCCTCGGCGTCTCTGTCGCCCGGCCGCCGCTTCCTTCACCAGGAACACACTGAAACAAAACCGGAGTCCTGGACGCTGATACTCTGCTGTCTCCACAGAGACAAACACGAGCTGCTGTCAGGCCCATCCGCTTCAGACCGTCAGCTCAAGACTGAACCGAGTTCAGGAGCAGAGGGACCGGAGAGGCATCACACACTCGTCATTCATTTAATAAACCTCAGTTCTATAACAACAAAATCCAGGCAAGAGAGAATAAAGCTTTTTGTCCTGTTTTAACCAAATATGTTCAGAACTTAGACTGTCACATATCAGAACACAGTGTCTAACAGAAAACTCCCATCAGCCCTCTTTGATCACATTCAATTCAATTCAAATGAAAAAACTTAATTCATCCCAGAGGGGCAATTTAAGAATGTACATATGTGCAGACAGAATAAATAAGAAACAAGAAAATTAGAATCACTTTCATATCACCTGCACAGATCTGATGATCCAGACTCAAGGTGACTCTGAAACCACGTGAGGATCCACAAAAACGTCATTAACTGGTTTGTTTGTTGTGGCTGCTGGGTTCATCTGACACACACACACACACACACACACACAAAGACAGTCATTGATCCCTGCTGTAGCTCGACTGTGTGATGTGGACGGCGTCCAGATGAAACCTCCACCAGCCTCCGTCCTCAGCACAGGACCGACCGGACGTTTCTGCCGCCGACAGCCACGAGAAAACTCCACATGAGACGAGAAGCGAAGGAAGAGATGAATCATCTGCAGACAGAAGAAGGTCGGACCGAGGTGTCTGAGAACAAAAGAGGAAGTGATTCTATAGAGATACAGAAAGACTGAACTCATGAGAATCTCTTCTTGTTAGAACATTTGCACGAGAGTGTTGGTTTCCACTGAAGCTCCGTTTTCTGCAGCAGAAAATCTGTCTGCTATTAATTATTTCAGTCAGTTTTCCAACAGCATTTGATGTTTCCAGTGTGGAACATGTGACCGGTGACAGTAAACGAATTATCTTTATCTTCAGTTCTTTAATTGATTCATTGAGCAATTAATTAGCAGTATTCAAGTTTGTCAGTTTTATAACCTGCCAGAAACGGACAGAACAAAAAGACATTCGAAGGTATTTTCCTTTATTTTAAAACAGTTCTTCTGTTCTGTATTTCATTTCTCAGTGAACATCATGAGGTCTTCAGTGTCTTTCTGACTGCTCACCTTGTTCGTGCTGTGTGTGACGCCAGCGTACTTCACTGTGTTGACATATGAGTGTGTGTGTGTGTGTGTGTGCGCGTGCGTGCGCGTGCGTGTGCTGAAGTTGTGAAACGTTGGTCTGAAGGCCTGTTGATTCTTGTTGCTGAAGCTTGTGAAACAGGAACACGGCTCGAACCTGCGGCGTTCGCTTCTTGTTGCTGTAAGTAGAACAGAGTGAGTGAAGCAGTTTGCTGGTGCTTCAGCAACCTGTGAGGAAACTAAGATGATAAATAAAATGGAGGACAGCCGCGTTAGCAAGAAGCATCTAAGAAGCTTTGGTGATGGTCGTGATGATGAAGAACAGGAAGTCAAGTCTCAGTAATAGATCAGTGAGTTTGAAGCCTTATCAGATGTGGTTTGATGAGACCAGGGTTGAACTAATCCAGGTTCACAGGCTGAAATAATCCTGTTTGTTCACTCCCCAGATCATTTGAATCTTTGAGCTCAGTTTGTTGATTTGTTGATCCTGGATGAAGTTATAATCAATAACAGTGCGCTCTTATTTTGAAATGAAGGCAGAATGAGTTGAGAGTTGAAACCATGGATCAGTTGATCAGTTCTGACTCTCTTTTTAATGAGGACTCGTATTTGACTGGTGTTGAGTTTGGATACGTTCTGGTGACACTGATATGTGGAGCTGCTTTCCTGCTTCACTACGAAGCACAGGCTGACGTGTGTTTGCTGCCGGTCCACGGCTGCCTGACCTGACAGACACGACTCAGGGCCAGAAAGTGTCTGATGAGCTGTTCAGCCTGCTCGTGTGTCTGCTGAAGATGTTCAGAAAGGTCCAACATCCTCTTCTGCTCTTCTCTGGAGCTCAGGAGACGAGCGAGCGGCCGCTCAGCGGAGAAGACCTGAAGGTTCCAGGTGATGGACAGAAGCCTGAGGACACGTCCCTCTCCGTGTGTCCGTCCTGCTGTCGAGCGGCACTTAGCTGCTCTCAGCACTTTCCTCTTCAGGCTTCACCTCTGCTTCCTCTTCTCTCTCATATTTTAGCCTCATGCGGTTTCACACAACCGTTCTTTGCTTCCTCTTTTTTTCTAATGTTCCTCCTCGCTCGCTCGGCTTATTGCTCACCAGAAAACTGTTACAACATCTGGGTTTGAGTTTCGTCCTGCTGTCTGTAAATTGTGGTGAAGGTCAGAACGGGCCGACCGTCCCTTTTTCTCTACAGTTTGCTCCTGTGCTCGAGCGGCTCTGTCTTTTATTTCATGATCCACATTTATCAGGCTGTTAAAGCTGAACTTGACTGAACATCCACAGATCAGAGAGACGTCTGTAAATAATCTTATCAGATCCAGTCAGTCTCGTATTAAACGCTCGGTTCTATTTTCGAATGATTGTAATGTTTATTACGTTCACTGAAAGGCTGCTTTCTCTGATTTTACAGTTCTGACATGTGCAGAAACTTTCCATCAGTGTCATCTCTCTTGTCAAAGTAAAGTCACGCTGTTTCACTGCAGGAGCCTGTTGGATCAGAGCGCAAGTGATGGGACCAACGGGGCCGATGGTTCGGTGCGTTCCGCTTCCTGTTTGTTTGACCGCACGGGAACAAGAGGAGGAAGTGTTTGTGTCCGTGTGTTATGAAGTGTTGCATTGTTGGAAACCAAAGACAATTCTAGACCAACGTAATGTCAGAAATGAGCAGGAGTGGAGATGTGAGCTGCTGGATGTGTGTTATGTAGTTTTCATGAATGATTTCCTCAAAGTTCCTGAACATAGAAACAAAGACTCGAGTCCGTGTTGCAGCAGAAATTTTATTTAAGATGATGGATTTTAAGTCCTGTGATTGGATATTTCCAGAATGCACCTTTGGAGTCGTAGTTAACTTCTCACCTTTTTGTTTTTATGTCAGTAGATGATGATTCATGAGTTTCTTCCTCCAAACTGTTGAAGAGCTGTTTTAATATTGTTCATGGGGAAGATTAGTGGCATCTTTACCTCCGGATCACGAGTCGTCTACAGAAACAGACTTCAGCCTGATGCTGAACACAACTGTGATCAAACTGTGATGAAATCATCCACAACAAGCTGCACAGTTCTGATAAAATCCCTCAGGATGCAGAGACAAATACTGGAGCTTCCTCACACGGAGTTTGTTCTTTTCATCCAACAGAATTATGCACATGTTCATTACTGTCTTCATGTTTTGCAGCTCTTTGAAACTGTGTCGTCGCCGTTTGGTCTGTGTTGCTTTACTGTAGAGCTGAAATGATCATCTCTCAGTGTCGGTGGATTGAATTCTGTCTGTAAGTGAAACCATCGTTGACTCCGACTGTTAGGAGAAGACTGAGTCACAGTTTACAGACGAAGCTCCAACAGCAGACGTTTCAGGAAAGAGAAGTGTGTGTTGAAAATAAACCGTGAAATGCTTTTGTCAGTGTTTCTGGAACTGAAACCACAGCTTCTGTTTTCAGACTGAACATCGCTTCAAACGACGTGACGGTCGTCAGAGGAAACGACAACAGCTTCATGTTAACGATTCAGTTTTCAGACATGTCCGGACTCGTTCTGCTCAAACTGCTCCTTTAACCTTCGGCCAGAGTCCAACGGCTGACGCTTGTCTGATAAGACCGACTTCAGTATTTACCCACAAAACACACCTACAGACACACACACACACACCCACAGACACACACACACACACACACAAACACACACACCCTCACACACACACACACACACAGACACAAACACACACACACACACACACAAACACACACACACACACACACACACACCTACAGACACAAACACACACACACACACGGACACGTATATAAAAATGATGTCGCTGTATTTACTGTATATTTTCTTGTGTCCATCGACGTCAGTCTCAGAGCGATTTTTGTCTGATATGACTCCATTTTGTTCTTTTTCTCCACGAATCACTTCAGCAGCTGGTTCTGAGACGCACCTTCACTTTCTCTTAGTTTTTCTTTCTTTTTTCACTTCTTGTTTTTCATATCCCGTCTCTGTGATTTGCATCATGATGAGTCACTCTGTTCTGTTCATGTCAAGTCTCCTTCATCTGATCGAAACAAAGCCTTTCTTTACACACACGCACACACACACACACACACACACACACACACACACACACAGGCTGGTTAATGTGCCCTCTGCTGTTTCACTTTTGTGCGGAGCAGCTGATAGCAGTAGTGAAGGAACGTTCATGAAGCAGCTTCAGATCGTATCGAGCTCTGTGAGGTTTGAAGTTTTAGCTCCACCTGCAGACGCAGCGTGAAGTCTCTGCGGGAGACGTTTGTGTTTCAGCCGGTTCGTGCTGCTTTTTTTCCCAAACAGGTTCAAAAGCTTCATGTTGTTGAATTGAATGGCGGAAGAAGTCAGAGGTCTGGGAACGGGCTGATGTGAAACTGAATGTTCAAACTCATTCAATGTGAAACCGTTCAGGCAGGTTCATGTGAAGCCTGTCTGGATGAAATACAGAAGACAAACTGACAAAAGAGTGAAGTAGACGAAGCACTGTGAGTGAATGGATGAATAGTCTCAGGAAAGAAACAACCAGCAGGTGATGAGATGCTGATAATCCCACACGTGTTCTCTGAAAGTTTCCTTTTGTTTGTTGGAGAAGAGCCTCTGTGATCTCTGGGTGAATGAACACTGTCACGTCTCCTCCTCTCCCTCAGGATGCCGAGGCGGTTCTGCCGGTGCGTCACCAGTCCCGGGCCTGGTGCTGGTGCATGTGCCTGGGTCTGGCCCTCATGCTGTCTGGAGTGGTGGTCGGAGGAGCCTACCTGTACCGCTACTACGTCCTGGAGGTGAGCAGGGAAAATGAAGAGGTAAATTGAACACTGATGGAATAAGAAACCATCTGGATGGAAACAGTGAAGGTGTTTAAGAGCAGGTTCGACTCCCAGATTTAATACCTGCGTCTTGTTCGGGCCGAGGGCCGAGGGCCGAGAGCTGGACGAAGGACAGTCAGCCATTATGACAAAGTGAAAACACGCTTTTAGAAAAATCCAAATAATCCCTCCTGCTCCAGTTTGGTGGTTAAACTCAAAACTGATGAGTCAGCAACAAAAACAGAACAATGAAAAGCCTGAAATGTAAATGACTTCTTTCAGGAGAAAATATGAAGTAACACACTGGACAGGTTGGAGCAGGTAAACTGCTGCCAGCTGTGCTCCACCTGCCTGGGCAGGTGTGAATGGTGAACAGGCCAAGAGAGGAGGTGGAGTCAGACAACAGATCTGTGATCAGTCAATCTGCAGCGCTGGTTCCAAAGAAGCAAAGGACGCTGTGAACAAGGAAAATAAAAGAGATTTTTTTTCTTGCTAATGACAGAAATTCAATTAAAATAGTTGTATGTGCTTCTCCAGTGAGTTAATATCCAAAAAATCAGGACACTCCACCACATTGATGCGAAAATCCTGTAAATCCAAAGTTGCCGTGCTGCGGTCGCAGAAGCCTGCTGCACTGAACGAGACATTCACGTGTTCAAGTGCCACCTCAGCAGAAATGGGGAAAAGAGTTTAACATTCATTTGGCAGAAACTCATATTCTCCAGTTCTAACACAAATGTTTTCTTTGTTTATTTCACTCCTTTATCTTATTTTATTTTCATTCTTATTTGGTATTTCTAACTGAAAATGGCTTCATAGATGAAGGCAAAGGAGGAATTTCACTGTCCCGGGAAACTTGTTTCTTTAACGGTGCATATTTGACTTTACTTTATTGTTGAATATTTCCTGTGTGTTTCTGCACTTTGTGGACTGTGTCAAACATCACTGTTAATATTGCCCAACATGGCGCCTTGTATCAGTCAGTCAGGATTGACTGTGTGGAGGCTTTGAACAGCAGAAGAACTCGTACGTCGAGCAGAACAGACAGTTCGCAGCCTTCACACATCTCCTGTGTCGTCTCACGTGTTTGTCTGGTTCCCCGGTCTCTGCAGGAGGGCCGGGTGTTTGTGTGCGGGATGAACTACCACGAGGAGGACTTGATGATGATGGAGGAGGAGGAGGTATGTTGACGTTCAGCAGCTTCAGGTGTTTCCCATCACTTCATTCGTTCCAGTTCATGTGACGTGAGCTCACTCAGTCCAGCAGCATCAGTCAGTACAGACTTTCTGCTTTTTGTCAAGACTCCACACACTTTGTTTTTTAGTTTTACTTTTTATTTTTGATTTGTTTCTCCTTCATCCATATCACATTACATTCTGTCAGCACTCAGAGCTGAAACGATTAATCGAAGTCGATTGACAGAACATTATTCAGCAGCCATTTTGATAATTGATTTATTTTTTAAGTCATTTTTTTCAAGGACCACTGGCAACATTTTCAGCTTTTCTGTCTTTCATTATATTTCTTATCTTTGTGTTTTGGATCGTTGGTCAGACACTTTGGGCTTTCATTGAATTCATAACTGTGTTAGACACATGACTGTAATTTCTGCTGAACCGATGAGCTGCGTCACTCTTCGGAGTCTTCACTCAGTGTGACGCTTTGACTCGTCCAGACCTGCTGTGTGACTGGTTGATTAACTGAACTGGTTTGCAGGTGGAGGTGGAGCTGCCAAACCAGTTCCACCTGCGGCAGCTGGAGGAGAGAGTCCGGGTGCTGGAGAGGGAGCAGGTGGAGCTCATCAACGTCCCCGTGCCCGAGTTTGACGATGGAGACCCAGCGGACATCGTCCACGACTTCCAGCGGGTGAGACGCCCCCTGCTGTCATTACAGATGCTCTGCTGTTTCCTGTCTGAATCACTGGGGATTCATTAATATCAGTACAACCTCTTATCATATAAATAACATCGTAATGGAAATACAGCATCTTATTAACAGGAGATCTGTTTGAAAGACAGTTTGATTCTAAAGACTTTAGACTCTAAAGACCATGAATCTTGTATTAAACCCAACACTTCCTGTTGATTTCCACATTAAAAGCCGACCAATAACAGGCAGGAAAGAAGACTTTCAGTGTGAAACATCTACTGGAACTGATTCAGTCCCGGTTCTTGTTCTCTCTGCCAAATAGACCAGGGTTATTTTTAATGAGAATTAAACGTAGTTCTTTGTAAATAACAGTTGGTGTGTTTCTCTTCTGTCTCAGAGGTTGACCGCCTACCTGGACCTGAGTCTGAACAAGTGCTACGTCATCCCTCTCAACACCTCCATCGTCATGCCTCCCAGAGACTTTCTGGAGCTGCTCGTCAACATCAAGGTAACAGACGACCTCTCTGCGTTTGTCTGCAACAGTTCACCACCAGAAAACTTCTCTCATTCTCTGACTACAACCATCACAGGCAACTCGGTCAATCTTTGTTGACCATTCTGAAGATATTTGTAAATGTGCTCGGCGTTCTCACATCTCTCAGGCACAAAGTAACTGATTTTATTCCTTCCGTCAGACTCGGTCATTGATTGTTATGTTTGTTATTGGTTGTGTGACGTGTTGGTGCCGTGTTCGTCCTTCTGTCCAGGCCGGCACCTACCTGCCTCAGTCTTACCTGGTCCACGAGGAGATGATTGTGACCGAGCGCCTGGAGCACGTCGAACAGCTCGGCTCCTTCATCTACAACCTCTGCCGCGGCAAAGACACCTACAAGCTGCAGCGCAGAGACAGGATTCTGGGTAAGCACACAGAGTCCTCTATCGATGTTTATTAAGTTTGCATTCACAGGAACAGATGTTTGTCTGCCACCGAGTCCATGGAGTTACTGACGCAGCTGCTGCAAACACTACAGACACAGTCAGTCCATGGAAGTGGAGCTGCAGCAGTGAGAGGATTTACCTGTGGGGGTGAACAGTGTTTCCTCCCTGACAGCAGCCTGTTCTCTCTCTCTCCGTCTTCCAGGTATGCAGAAGCGTGAAGCGCTGAACTGCCACAAGATTCTCCACTTCGAGAACACGTTTGTGGTGGAAACTCTGATCTGTGAGCCTTAAGAGACCTCGTCGCCTCACGGCTGCTCTTAAAGTCACTGGCATGCAGTGAGATCTGTGTTTTTAACCCTCACATGTCTTTTTTCTGTCCTTTACTTCAGGTAGTTTGAGTGAGTGAGAGAAGTGAAATGTGAAGCTGTTTGGTAAATTTTCATTGATTGTGAAAAAAAAAGGTAAAGAGTTGTGTATTTTTCCACTTTTCTGTACGGGGATCTTCTTGGAATTGTTATCTTTTCATAAAATAATGAGCTAAAAGTCAGCTGAGTATAAAATAGTAAATTATTGTAATCAAATAACTGCAGTTATAGCATGAACATTTATTTTAGACAAGGGAAGATTAGTTTGCCTTTCTTTCAGAGAAAGAGCAACGTTTGTACTCGTCCTGGCTTCTGAAACGGTCCAGGGAGACTTTTTTGTTTTTTGTCTGCTGTAGCTATTAATAACACTGCACCTGTTCTTTCTTAACTGAAAAATGATCTTGAAATGAGTGTGGACATGAGCTTCTCATGTTAAGCTTTAAAAAAGAATTTATAAAAGTAGGAAAAAATGAGAAACTCAGATCAACAGCAGAGAAAGTTCACAGGACGACACTTATGTTAAAATCTTTTTTCAAGGGTTGTCTGTTTTTGAATGTGTAATTTTTTGGATAACTCTTCTTGTACTAATTTCTGTATATAATCTCTTAAAATCTATGAACAGACCAACACAATAAACAAAGTAGAAAAAACAAAAACAATGTGTGAATGTGAAATCTTTGATTTACTGACAGCAGCTCCACACGTCCTCTGAATAAAGACCATTGTTAGTCCTGTCAGTCCGTCCAACACTTTGGTCTGAAGCATCTCTACGACCTTTCGATGGATAAACGTTTGTGCAGACGTTCCTGGTCCCCAGAGGACGAATTCTACTACTCTGACTTTCCATCTAGCGCCACCATCAGGTCAACATTTTAATGTGTCCAATATTAAATACTCTTACAAGTAAAAGTCCTGCATTAATGTTGCTTCAGTAACAGTCTGTGAGTTTGACCAGTCAAACGTCCTCAAAGTGTCCAGAGCATCAAACTGTGTCTGTGTCTGTTCTTCTGTTCATCTTCTGTCGTCACACGATTTTTCCTCCTCATTCATGTAAAAGCAGCATTTTTCCTGTTGGAGCTCATTTTCAACTATTTTGTTCAGGACTGAAACTAATGATTCTTTTCATTCTGGATTCATCTGCTGATTCTTTTCTCCATCGATCGATCGATTGTTTGCTTTACATTTCACTGAAAATTTGCCAGTAGATTTTTGAATGCAGGACTTTTACTTGCAATGGAGTATTTTTATTTAATTGTGTTGTTACTTGAAGGCCTGAGTACTTCTCCCACCACTGAGTAGTACCCAGTGTTTTTATTGTTACTATCAAACTAGCAGCTGTAGTTGACTTGTGTATTTGTTGGTAGCAGCTCTGCCGAGTCATCATGTGACTGTTAGTCTGCAGCTTCACCTCCCAGGACTGACACCGGATCAGCTGTCACTGCTCAGCCTGGGTCATCTGATCCCGGTGGAAATTTGTCCTTGATTAAAGCACTAATCAGAGGGACCTGACACAGGGGCATCATGGGAAATGGGCCAGGTGGTTAGTGATGGAGTGTCACCTTGGAGGAGGTGTGTGTGTCTCTGTCTCTCTCTCTGTGTGTGTGTGTGTGTGTGTGTCTGTCTGTGTATCTGTTCTTCAATTCATCTTTTCATTCAATCAACTCCAAATATTGTGCAGATAAAATGTGACAGTTATTTAAAGATTCCTTCATCAGAAGTAACTGAATTAAAAAACCTGCTCTGACTACAACTCCCAGCATTCCCTGTGTCTCCCCTCTCGCTTGCCGTATTTAACAAACTGGACATAAATTCAACGTCTAACAGGTTGAACTCGTTTCCGCCGCTTTTTTCATGGTGTAACTTCAACTTCTGAGAATAAGACAAGTTTTTAAAGGTAAGACGAGACAATTATCTGATACTAACAACAGGAAAAAAGCTATTTTCCGTATGAAAGTGAACTTATGTTAGCATGCTAACATGTTGCTACCATGGAAGCTAGTTGCTCGTGTATCCGTCTCCATGGCAACGGGCCACTTCCGCCTCGGAGGATCATCAACATTAAATGAAGCAAAAGTTACTGAATACAGTAAAAAAAAACTGCCTTATTTTATAAGAATATTATCTGTACTGACTCATCAAAAACTACATTTACTCAAGTACTGTACTGAAGTACACATTCGAGGTACTTGTATTTTACCTTTTTATTTTGAATCTCTGGGGGAAATATTGTACTTTGTACTTCACTACCTTTATTTAAAATTAATTATCGACTATTCTGATTATCATTGAAGTCATTTTTCCTGTAAAACCTTTCATGGTGCCAGATTTTCTTCTTTTCCTTTGACTGATTTGACTGATCTGAATGTGTCTGTGATAGTCTGAATGTGTCTGTAATAGTGTGAATGTGTCTGTGACAGTCTGAATGTGTCTGTAATAGTGTGAATGTGTCTGTAATAGTGTGAATGTGTCTGTAACAGTCTGAATGTGTCTGTAATAGTGTGAATGTGTCTGTAACAGTCTGAATGTGTCTGTAATAGTGTGAATGTGTCTGTAATAGTGTGAATGTGTCTGTAACAGTCTGAATGTGTCTGTAATAGTCTGAATGTGTCTGTAACAGTCTGAATGTGTCTGTAATAGTGTGAATGTGTCTGTAATAGTCTGAATGTGTCTGTAACAGTCTGAATGTGTCTGTAATAGTTTGCAGGTTTGTTCTGTTGCTTGGAGCAAAGCAACATTGTGAAGGTGTCACTTTGGGCTCTGGATCATTGTGACCACATTTCTCACTGTTTTCAATAATCGATCGATCGATGGAGAAAATGATCAGCAGATGAATCCAGAATGAAAACAATCATTAGTTTCAGTCCTGAACAAAATAGTTGAAAATGAGCTCCAACAGGAAAAATGCTGCTTTAAATGAATGAGGAGGAAAAATCGTGTGATGACAGAAGATGAACAGAAGAACAGACACAGACACAGTTTGATGCTCTGGACACTTTGAGGACATTTGACTGATGAAACTTTTACTGTGGTAATATTGTCAATTCAGGACTTTTCTTAGTAACAGAGAATTATTAATAGAGTATTAATTCAGTGTGGTGTTAGTACTTTTATTTCTGTCGTCACGTTTAGAAGAAGCTTTTTTCTGTTTTCTGTTGCAGGTCTTCAGGTGTTATGAACAACTATGAGGTTGTCCGTCAGATCGGAGAGGGTGCGTTTGGTAAAGCCTTCCTGGTTCAAGACAAAGGGGGGGGTGGAGACAGACAGTGCGTGGTCAAACAGATCGGCCTCAGGAAGGTACGACAGCAGCATGTGAACAGTTTCTCACCAACACGTGTTCATTTCAGCAACATTCACCCACCTGCAGTTCACTGATATTGGCAGACATATAAGTAGCCGTCCGACACGCGGCTCCCCGTAAAACAGAGATTTGTCATTTTACCTCTTGTGTTTTTGTAACAAACGTGATGTGATGTGTTAGTTGATGATTTTAAAGGTGCCGGTAGGTGGACAGAACCAGGAAAGCTGTTTCCACTCTTTGAGCTCAGCTAAGCTAAATGGCTGTAGCTTCACATTTAACAGACCGACACGAGAGTGGAATCACTTTCCATATTTAACTCTCAGCTGCAAAGAAAATAAGACTGTTTCCCGAAACCTTTGCTTTAAGTGAAATTTTGAATGCAGGCGGGTTCTTGCTTCCTTCCAAAGCAACACAGGCTGCGTGTTCCTTTGTCTGCGTCCCTACAGAAGTCCTGTCCATGTTCGTATGTCCTGAAGAGTCCAGTGATCAGTAACAGTGATTTCTGCAAAGCAACAGAATATTCATGTTAGTTTAAAGAAAGTACCGCAAGGCTTCCCCAAACACTGTCGAATGAAATATCAAAGTTCTGAAAAACATGAAATTGTTGTGGAGCTGTTTTAGACTCGTGTTCGTTTAAATGGAGATGAAGTGTGTGTGTTCGCTGCGCAGATGTCAGCGAGGGAAAAGGAAGCATCCAAGAAAGAAGTGACGTTGCTGTCGAAGATGAAACACCCAAACATCGTCACCTTCATCGAGTCATTTCAAGGTGAGTGTGACTCCACACAGAACAAGTGACCATGTGTCTGCATCAGTGTCACGGTGAGTGTTTGTTTAATGTGTCCAGAGAGCGGCAGCCTGTATATAGTGATGGAGTACTGTGATGGAGGAGATCTGATGAAGAAGATCAACCTGCAGAGAGGAGTCCCCTTCACTGAGGAGCAGGCAGGCACACACACACACACACACACACACACATCCTGTCTGTGTTTCTGTCATCAGGAAGTCATTCGGTCTTTATCAATGTGTGTTCCTCAGATCGTGGACTGGTTTGTTCAGATCTGTCTTGGTCTCAAACACATCCACGACAGGAAGATCCTCCACAGAGACATCAAAGCTCAGGTATCTGACCCGCTTCAGTGCTGCACACACTCACACATCCCCTCCATTCACTTTGACCAGCTCCTTCACTGATGGACAATCACTTCACTGCACACACACACACACACACCTTCAGACAAAGATAAACTGAATCTCTTTGTGAATCTGCTCAGTGCTGACATTTGAGGAGCTGAAACCAGAGATTGTTTGACGTTTTTGCTTGAGAAACTAAATGGTTCTTGATTCATTTTCTATGGAGCAGCCCAATCAAGTCATCCATCAATCATTTCAGCACTAAAACAGCTTCACTTCAAACGATGAAACGTTTCCTGATTTCAAGGTAGATGATGGAAAATGTTTGTGAAAAAACACAACGACAATTTCTATGCTCATCAATGGCTTCATCGCTCAGTTTTGTAGTTGAATGTAAGAAAATGTTGTTGCATGAGGCCCATTGTTTAGTATCCTCTGAGTGCTGTATAGATAAAGTTTCATAATTATGACATGGACATGGATCCAAGCTGTTGGAAACATTTATGGTCCACAGAGTTTGATAGTAAGAAGATTTGGGGTGGACTCATCATAACTGAGCCTTGTAACCCACAGGCTCGACATGCATTCCTTGAACTTGTACGTGGTAAACGGCGTTATCCACAGACCCTGAGGTTAAACCTTTTAATTAATGAGTGTTATCATTACAGAGTTGAAGGGATTGTGAGGCTGAACTGATCAGAGCTCAACTTTGTTCTCAACAGAGCTCTCTGTTTGCCAACTCCCAGAATAACTGCCCACAGACTGCAGCTCTGTTCACAACCATCACTGTCACTCATCAATCATATCTCTTTACACACACACACACACACACACGATACATGTCCAGTCACTGTTTTTCTGCTGGAACACACACATGCTCTCTTTCCCTTCTCTTCCAGAATATCTTCCTCACCAGCGGAGGGATGAAAGCAAAGCTGGGGGACTTTGGAATCGCAAGAATGTTGAATAAGTAAGTCAGTGTCATCTTCACACGCACACGCACGCACACACACGCACACACACGGAGAGAGCAGCTGTTTATCACTGAGCGCTCAGTAACACATGGAAGAGCTCCAAACAAGTCATTATCATTCCACACACTGTCGACCAGGACATGTAAACACACATGGTTGTAAAACAGGAGAACGAATCTGATCTGTGTCCTGTTGCCTATTAGATAAGATAAGAAGGAAAGCTGTGGTGGAAAGTAACTAAGTAGATTTACTCAAGTACAAATTTCAGCTACTTGAGCTTTACTTGGAAATACCCAAGTACTTGCACTGTCATATAACCTTCTATCTGTCTGTCTGTCTGTCTGTCTATCTATCTGTCTGTCTGTCTGTCTGTCTGTCTGTCTGTCTGTCTGCCTGCCTGTCTGTCTGTCTGTCTGTCTATCTCAGTAAATTTCCATTTTATTTTACTTTTTTACCTTTACTCCATTTCATTTTGGAAAAATAATGTATTGTTACTTCACTGCACTTAATTAATGGCTGGAGTTACTAGTTTACATTTGAGATGAAGATTTTACTTAAAAAACTCATGATAAGCTGTTAGAATACAACACATTGTTCGAGACTAAATCAGAGACTCCCAACCTTTGTTTTTTCTTCTTATCTCATGAATCCTGTGACGACCCCTCAGATTTGTCTGGTGGCCCTTTGGGTTGGAACCACTGGACTAAACTAGCTGACTGTTTATAAAGTAGCTCAAACTAGCGCCACCTGGAGGAGCTGCAACAGGAAAATGCCGCTCTAAGATTGATGGTTCAATATTACAGTGACTGAGTGTGTTGTCGCCGTGCAGCACCATGGATCTGGCCAGGACTTGTGTCGGGACGCCGTACTACCTGTCCCCAGAGATCTGTGAGAGTCGGCCATACAACAACAAGACGTACGTATGTCATCGCTCTGCACAACTGCCAGGACCCCACCCACCACGAAGGCCCACCACAAGCTCTTCCCTCATTCTGTAACGAGCTGCGGTGACTTGCAGATGACTCAATCAAAATGTTTTTGTAAAATACAAAAATCAGGAGGGCAGAACTCAGACAGAGAAATCTTGAACGAGCACTGAAATACAAAGAAAACTGGTGATTAGTTTGAGACTGAAGCTTGAAGCTTGGACAGTGAAATGTGTTGTGACTCAGCAGCTGATGGTGGAGAGTTTGTTCAGGTCAGAAATCAGTGCAGCTGATCAAGTAATAAATGAGTCATTGATCAACAACTCTGTTCAAGAGTGTCAGTCTGCTTACTGAACCTGTTTAATAGGTCTCACTTGAAGGCGACGCTTCATAAAGAGAGAAGTTCAAACACAGTGTTTTGCTTTCTTACCTGTTTCTCACCAGCTTTACAACCACACACATTAAAGAGTAACGTTTAACCTCAACTCCACCGTTTAGCTTCTATAAACATTTAACAGTTTATATCACACTATAATGTCGTCGTGCTTATTAAAGTACAGCATTAGTCAACATTTTCCATGAAGACATATTTTATATTATTACAACTGTGTTTTACAGTATTGTCATTAATCATCTGTTTATAAAGCAGCTTCCACTTACAGGAAGATACCGAACACTTCCATCTGCTCACAGTCACATTATAGCTGTACGACAGTGTACTGTGGGGAGTATACGAGCCACACCGTGTAGTGTTAACATGTGGTATGGAAATGGTCCCCAGTGTCAGTGTTGTTGCAGCACCAGCTGGGTGGAGGTTCCTCTAAATTGTCGACCACAGAAACAAAAGAGCGATGAATTCTGACTGATTAACATTCTGGTGCTCATTATACTGTTTGTCACATCCATCTGGAACCAAGACAAGTTGAAACAAACCACAAAACTCATTTTCACACCAAAACAACAACGTCAACAGGATCATGGCCGGCAGCTGAGCTTCTGTGCACGAGACCTGGACAGAACACACAGGTCAGGTCACAGGAAGATCAACAGACACAGTTAAAACAAGGCCAGCACAGAGGAACAGAGAAACATACGAGCAGGTGAAAACTACATGTGAACATATATATAACAGCAACATCTATGTACAAGTCAAGTGTTTCTGTAGATTGTAAACAAGAATACAAACCGTGCAAAGGAATAAATATTGAATGATGTAATAGATCTTTACGTACGTGTGGGTGGTTGTGTCAGTTTATGCATGTCTATATACAGCATGCAGGATTTATAGACTCATGATACCAACATCTTAGCTTTTAAACTGTAAATATAGGATTTATGATTTGTCGTTAGTTGGATGTTTTTGTGTTATAGGGTTATTGACACTATATGATGATTTAACTGTTGACCCGAGTGACTCTTTACTTTGAAGTAACGTTTGGTTACCAACGACTGCAGGCGACATTAGAGCCCATGTTAAATCAGACTCACACTAAAAGAAAGGCTGGAATAAGACAGCAGCCTCCAAACTCTTGAAAAGCTCTGTTACAACATCAGTGTGCACGCTGCTTCAACACGTGCACACGTACAAAGCTTGGCAGCCCTGCCGTGTTTTGAAGCTGTGATTGGACAGTCGCTGTTCGGGGGAGGAGTTCAGGTCAAAACAAACTCTGTGTGCAGAGACGAGCTTCCTCTTTTTATTTTTGTGGTTGTGATAAGAGCGACTGGTTCTGTAATGGCGCTGTTATCATGTGGTCCCACTGCATCACTGTGGCGTGTTCACTGCTACATGTACAGACACACACACACACAACAGGAAGCTCACACATGCAACATTCTCTCTCTCCGCTGCTCTCTTCTCTTGTTTTGATACAACTGAGGTCAAAGGTGCTTCCTCTTTCCCACACTCACACAGACATGCTTGGGTTGCTATCCTTGTGAGGTCCACGCCCGAGCCCCCAACACTGACCTCAACCTGAAGCTAATTCTAGACTTCAGTCCAAAACCAACAGTGCTGTGAAGACGGGACCAGAACGTTTTCTTTCTCAAGAACAACAGCGCACACGCACTCATTTCCTGGCCAGATAACAGAAGGCAAGGTCGTCGTATTCGTCCAGAACTGAAAGCCTTTTTCCTGTCAGACTGTCAGAAGCTCTGACTGCTCGGCACTTTGACTTTCTGGTTTGGTTTAGACTTCAGCTCAGGGGGACGGAGGAGAATGTGGAGCCCTGCCCTGCATCCTGTTTCAACAAGAACCAGGTCAAGTTACACGTGATGCTCTGTAAAAGCTGCTTCACGGTGACTTCATAGATACACTCCCTGATTCTGTGGAGCTTCAAAACATCCACACTATGAAGCTCTCCTGGTTCAGTTCAGGTCAGGCTGCATTTAAAAGAAAAATTTAAAAGAAAGTGGTGTCCTCAATTTGGAAAACTGTGATTTTTAGGTCAACAGTTAAGGTTATTGTTAGGTTATGGTTATTGTTAGGTTAAGGTCCTTCAGGTCAGTCTCCAGGAAATGAATGTAAGTCTATGTAAATTCCCCAAAAGTGACATAAGTAAAGACTGTGTGTGTGTGTGTGTGTGTGTGTGTGTGTGTGTGTGTGTGTGTGTGTGTGTGTGTGTGTGTGTGTGTGCTCTGCAGAGATATCTGGTCTCTGGGCTGCGTCCTGTATGAACTCTGCACCCTGAGGCATCCAGTAAGCTGCACCACACCCAGCTGAAACCTCTGAGCTAATTTCACCTGATACAGTTGTACAA
Organism: Holacanthus passer; assembly: GCA_025331565.1. NCBI lineage: Eukaryota > Metazoa > Chordata > Actinopteri > Pomacanthidae > Holacanthus > Holacanthus passer. The sequence continues at coordinate 4,556,099 of JAFREQ010000070.1, read as the reverse complement.
TAAATAACACAAATATTGTTGCAACAAGCAATTTTCATTGTTTAATGAAATTATGTGTGTGTGTGTGTGTGTGTGTTGACCTGCAGTTTGAAGGCAGCAGTCTGCGGCAGCTGGTCAATAAGATCTGTAGGGGGCGCTACAACCCAATACCCAGCCGCTACTCCTACGACCTTCGCCTGCTGCTCACTCAGCTCTTCGAGGTCAGACGCCTTTTATCTGTTTATTTTTCTGTAGTGTTTGTGGACATGACGAGAGAAAAAGTATGAAGAGCAGGCTGCAGGACTCATAACTGAACGCTGACTCGAACACTGATGACATGTACTGGTCTCTTTCCTGTCGGCGAGTCATGACTCGGACTTGAGCTCTGAGGACTTGGACTTGAACTCGGGACAGTGTGGGCGTGTGAATGTTCCATGAAAATAAGAGACTAACCGTTAAACCAGAACAGAGGCAGGAAACAGTCGCTGCTTTATCTAAAAGTTCTCCTGACATTTTTACTCTTTGTCAGAGTTTTGGAAATTCAGACTTTTGAAAGGGTTTCCTGTAATCACCTGTAAAGTTCTCTGAGTTCAAACTGGAGAGCAAATATTTTTGACGAGTTTGAAAGTGTAAATGTGAGGATGTAGGAAACTGCCGGAGCAGCTGTTCAGGACATCGGCCTGAGCCGCTTCCATTGTCTGCTGCCGACACTCAGAGGACTCACACTGCAGCACACAGGCCGATGGTTACTGCCAAGGTAGTGGAAACACTTCCAAATGTTTCCAGGGACTTTTGAACAGACTTGATAGAACTTTCACATCAATCAAATAAGATGATAAGAACCTTATAAGAGACATTAACGCACGGACACTGTTTTTCAGGTCAATCCGCGGGACCGTCCGTCGATCAGCTCCGTCCTCAGGCGTCCTCTCCTGGAGAAAAACATCAGCAAACACCTGGACCCGCAGGTGCTGAATCTGATTGGTTTACTGATCACATTCATCAAACAGTCAGTGAAAGATTTGAAGATTTGAATCCACCAGATCTTCAGTGTGTCCCAGATCAACACTACGTGGTTTTACTACAGAATGTGTTCGATGACAAAATGAAGTGTATTGAAAGCAGACAGGATTCAGACTGAACTCTATGGTCGATTTCTGAGCGTGCTGCTGATGCAATATATTCTCCCACAATGCAGTGTGCAAAAGAAAAGCAGGAGCTGCTCACAGCTGCAAAAATAAATAGATTGCTGCTGATGGTGAAACAGCTCCAGAAGGATCATAGCAAACAGAGCGATGAGCAATGGATCTTAACAAAGACATTTCATCACACGTATTGTGCCATTTCCTGTTAGTTTAAAGAGGATTAGCATGAGATGGAGCTCACTTCTCCGGCAGCCCGAGCGAGACTCACACAATACACAGGATGTGCAAATTCACACCTTTCTGTTCTGAAAAGACCCCAAAAACTAATACTGTGTTACTGTCGAGTCCAAAAATACATAATGACAGTTATCACATGTTCAGTCTTTGATGTCCACAGCGTTGTTACTTTGAAAGGAGTCAAAGTGAAGGATAAATAAATTGTCCATCTTGTCCGGCTTTTTGCACGAAGGTAGCTCAGTTCAACACATCCAGATTAAAGCAATATTCACATTTTTGATCATCTCTACATTAACACTCTTAAATCAAACCTCACAGTCAAATAGTCTGTTTTCCTCCTGATTCTCCTTATTCTCTCCTGAATAGTTGGAAGCTGTCAACCTTAACGGCTGGAGCATGAATACCAGCTCTTCACAGTGTTTAAGCAGGATTAGGCGTGTTGTTGTGAGAGATCAGGTCAGAGAATGGATTATGTCAATGATCTGAATGTTATAACTTCAATTTTAGATCTGACTACTGAATTTGCGAACCCTTAAAAAAATATTTACTCCACATTTATGCCACTTTATTAGGTATTTTAATGCAATCCAGGACAACAGATCTGCTTCCAACATTTAGGAAGGTTATAATTAAGATGAAAGAATTTCCCACTTTGGGACAAATAAAGTACGTCTATCTATCCAATGTTTTTGTTGACAGAAAACTGTTAATTCAACTGTATGTTTTTCACTGAGATCATAGTTTGTGATGGTGTTGAACTGGACTTGATTAAACTGGAGTGTTTTTTTTAGTATTCTTCCCCCCTCCTGTGTGTGAATGTTAGAAACACTGTTGATATATTACAGCCCAGTTCATCACCACTGAGTGTGTGTCCCTGCAATAATGGAAAATATTTCAGTGCTGTTCATTTAGTGGTATTTAAATTCCAATATCAAGTATTCAGGAGTGATTACATTTCAAATGCAGTTCATTTCATTTAAAAAAATGTGTTCACAGTATCTCACTGTGTGTGTGTGTGTGTGTGGTTTCCTGTGTGTGCAGCTGATGCAGGAGGAGTTCAGCCACACGGTGCTGCATCGACACAGAGCAGCAGCAGCAGCAGCAGCAGCAGCGTCTCAGGCTGCTGAAACAGGAGCTGACGCTGCACAGGAACTCAAAGGTAACGTAACGTGACACGCAGGGATCTCAGATAACAACAACCACAACAGCTGTGACACAGACTCCATCTTCCAATCCTCACATGAGTTCTGGCGCCACCCAGTGGCCTTGCAGTTGTCGCTGCCGGCTCTGCTCCAGCTGCACATCCCATAAAGTGCAGGGAAACAGAGGCTGTCCTCCTCATACCGCTCGATCTCCAGGGGGGACGAGCTGAATCCTGATTGGACCGGTGGTAAGAACGTCACATGTTGGCACACGTTGTGTTTTGGTAACATCAGAACACAAAGTTACTGGAGCCTGTCTTCAATCATTGAGGGAGTGTCTGCTTCACAGTGGTTACCTCATCGGTTGGTCCCAGCTCATCTCTACTGGCAGCTCACGATGTCTTTTTACATGTTCAGCATGCTATTTATTCTTTTCAACCACAAAGTAAAACTGAACTGACTCCATTCATGTTCATCCAGTGTTTCAGACAGACGACCAGCAGAAGAGTGAACGGGGAGTTCACGCCACCTATGGGTGCACATGTCAAATATTCATACAGGAGGCAACATTCAGTCTCTTGTTGTTGTTCTAACCTGAGACTGTCCTGTTGTCCAGAGAAGATACAGAAGTCCAGACCTGCAGAGAGACCCGGGGCCGCTGTGAAGAGACCGCCTGCCAAACCAGACCGGAGAGTCCCGCTCAGGGTCCACAACCCGTCCCTGCACAAAGTCAGAATGATAATGATCAGAACAACAGGCAAACGGCACTGCTGTCACATGTTACAGTATAAACACAGTCTGTGGTTGCTCCTGTCTGATTGACCATGTTTAGGTTTATGTGCTGAATATCTGAAGAACTGACGTGTTGTAATACAGTGTGAGTGCGCTAATCTACAGTGTGCTGGAGGAATGTAACTCAGTACTTTCACTGTGATGTCAAAGTTGAGATATTATACTGTATATAGGTTCGTGTGACTGTCTCTTCGTGTTTGTATTGTTCTAACACTCCCTGTGTTTGTGACGGCAGCCTCTTCATCACAGAGCAGCTGCAGACGGAGAGCTCGCACGGCAGCACGCCCGAAGGTGAACACATTCAGACTCACTCCATGAAGTGATGCTGTGACGTCTCAGTCATCTTTACATGTGGACTTTAATCGATTTCTGTTACTGATGCAGGTTTAATGGGCAGCAGCCAGTCAGCCATTACCAGCACTACCACGCCCAGCTGGACGCCTTTCAGAGGAGGAACAAGGAGGACGTCCCTCCTCCTCCTCCTCCTCCTCCTCCTCCTCCTCCTGCTGCTCTTCAGGAGCGATGTGAAGACCACCCTGTTGAACCATACCAGCTGTGAGCAGCTAAACAATCGATGACTTGTTTTGTCTATTCATTGTCAGAAAATAGTGGAACAATTCACAATTTCCCAGAGTTAGTTAGTTTAATCTCTACAAAAGCTGAAGTGTAAAAGCCGTCGTGGTCTCATGAATCAGGTACGCTGGGTTTAGTTTGGACAGAGCCGTGCTAGTTGTTTCACCCTGTCTTCAGTCTTAATGCTAAGTTAACTGTCTGGTGGCTGCAGCTTCATATTGATTGTGCAGACATGAGAGTGGAATCGACTCTCTGATCGAACTCTCAGTAAGAAAGTCAACAAACATAATCCTAAAATATTGAATTCTGCCTTTAAGTCAACAATCTGTTTTAGCTTGTTTTGGGGCTGATTTGTTGTTTCCAACATATTAATATTTGATGTATTGTCATAATGAAGTTTGAACACTATTATTAACAGTATTAACAAAGTCTGTGTTTCTCCCTGCGTGTGTCTGATAGTGTGGCTGCAGCTCGTAATGAATATCTGCAGAGGAGACACGAGGCCAACCAGTACAAGCTGAGAGCAGAGAAACAGCTGGTAGGACCAAGCTCAGACTTTTACATTAGGTCTTAGCTGTTCCTTCAGGACCAGATAAATCAGACACTGAGGGAACAGTAACTCAACACATTTCATAAAACATGTCACAAACGTGTGTTTTATAAAGACGCTGTGTTCTTGGAGGTTGCTCCTGTTGACTCAGCAGAGTTTTTGAAGCAGGAACATGACTCAGACCTGTAGACCTCAGAACAGGAAAACAAGCTTTTGCTCCCATTCACAGTAACAAAACTTGAGGGAGGAAGTGAGCTTTCGTGGGTTGAGTTGTAAACATGTAAAACAGTCCAATGTTTCTCTGTCACACTGTCAGGCTGCTGTAGATTATCTCGCTCAGTCTTTCAGTGTGAGCGTTGGTGGTAATTTCCCACCGTGTCGAGTTCCATCTCTAACCTTTGACCTTTCGTCTCTGACCATCAGGGTCTGCGTCCGTGTACAGCTGAGCGCAACAGGAAGCCTGGTGGTCAGGAGCAGGAAGTTAGACGACCTGAACACCAACATACGTCTCAGGACAGGAGGCAGGAAGGACGACAGGTAGAGACACAGAGGAGACACGCCACTGTAATGGTCATCAGTAACTGAGTACATTTACTCAAGTACTGTACTGAAGTACACATTTGAGGTGCTTGTACTTTACTTGAGTCTTTTCTTTTCATGCTACTTTCAGCGAAACACTCAATACTGTACTAAAGTGCAGCTTCAGAGTACTGAAATAGTTACATTTGATCTAACTTTCTACTCCACTACATTTCAGAGTGTGTGTGTTTGTGTGTGTGCAGGAGTACCTTCGTCAGCTGGACGTCATCAGACAGCAGTATCAGCAGGAGATGAGACAGATGAGGCTGAGAGCTGAAGCAGAGGTACCAACACAGTCAGGTTCACAAGGCCCGCCTCATCCCACAGGGGGCATTTCTGGATCTAACTTTCTGTATTCCTGCAGCTCTCTTCATCCTGTGATCTATTGCATAGCAGCTGACTCGTGCAATGATCTGTAGCCGACAGTTATGATATCAGTGATTTGAATCTGAACCCACACTGGGCTTCCATGGATGTACAGACGTCTCTCAGTGGATCACTTTGATGCTCACTCCTTCTGTCAGCCAAGATAACAGCAACTCTTTGTCATTGTGAATCTATTCTTGTCTCAACATCATCAATAAGACAGTGAAACGTGAACATACTGTATTATTCTTCTGTCATGTGTCAGACTCAGCCACAAAGCAAACAAGGAACCTTTGTGGTGGAGAAACCCAGAGAGTTAGAACCTTCTGCAGACAGTAGAGAGCAGCAGAGAGCCTCACCTGCGCAGGTAAACACTGACAGGAGACCAGCTGAGTCTGACTCACTGTGGCCAAAATGATTTTATATCCTGCAAACATGTTGGTGATTTTAATTACATAAATGACAGTAGAAATTCTGAAATCTTAAAAGATTGTTTTGTTATTAATAAGACTAACAATCAATGAATCATATAACGTAAAGCTTACATCTCTGTGCCACCTGCACTGTTACCAGTAAAGTTGAAAAATGGTAAATCTGCTTAAAGCTCATTCGACCATCCTGATCCTCTAACACGTTTGGGGATTCGGAGCAGCTGTGTATCGCAGCAATATATAGTGATGTCATTTCCTCCTGTCTCTCCTTCCTGCTGCAGGACATTGAAGAGGCTCTGATGCAGATCAGAGATCAGAGGAGAGCACTGGAGAGGAAACACAAAGACAAGGTGAGATTAAACCCACTAAACATTCAGCTCGGACGGTCAGGGTTGAGTCTGGTGATACAGCACCCAATCACTGATTCCACATTCAACGTGAATATTTGTTGTAGAACAGCGTCCGGTCGCCCAAATAAAGGTAGGTTTCAGTTTTCATCGTCTGAAACATTTGGTCTCGAGAGCTCTCTGCCAGATTTCCATGAAGTTTGTTGAGGGTGTTCCTGCTCTCAGAGGACGATCCCCTTGGATTCATCAGCATCAGGACTTTTCCTCTAAAGCCAGTCTCAGGACAAACTTTCTACTGTATCACTCGAGCTGCTCTCCTTCACCCTGCAGAAACCTTATTTAAGGTCAATGAAAAGGTTAAGAACAGAGATGTAAATCCAGGACAGGAGGGCGACATGGTTCCTGATGAGTGTTTCAAGTTCAGTCAAAGTGCAGAACATCAGAGTTTTGAACCTGGATTTAAAGGTGGTCTGATATCCACTATATCACTAACTACATGTTGCCTGTGGGATGAGTCAGCAGCCTGATGACCTGACGACCTGAGAGGGTCAGATGGTGAAAGACATTCAGAGATGGATTTTGGTCTGAAGTCATTGAGAGATTCATGGACTGGCAGCAGCACTGAAGCCGGTGCAGAGAGCTGAGAACTCTTCACTGTTCTAGTCCTGAGAAAGCACCAGTACAGGATTCTGACCTGCTGTGTGTCCGTCTGATTTGTTTGTCATTTCTACAGAAGGGAATCATGTTTGAGATCCGGTTAGACGATGAAGGAATGAAAGAGGACACAGAGAAGGAGGAAGAGGAGAGAAGACAGGAAGAGGAGGAGAAGGTGGGTGATGGAAGACTAAACGAAGGAGGAGGTGAGTGACATCTTCTCTTTCTCTCTCTCATTCTGTGACTCCCCAAACAGGAAGTGGACCCTCTGAACCAGACTCTGAGCTTCCAGGAGGGAGAGGAGTTGAAGCTCAAGGATTGGTCAGAGTTGAGGAGGGGGTGGAGCCCGAGGACTCCTCAGACTCTGCTGGACGCACTCGCCAACATGGACGTCTACTCTGTCTACAACACGGTGGAGGGAGAACACGGTGCAGTACAGCTGAGAGACGATGCCCTAAAATGTATTTAAACCATATATTGTAATTTTCACTTTTCTGGTTGTGAGTGATCTTTTATTAGTTAACAGGATAAAAACTGTTCTTCATTCTCTTCTTTATATTTAACTTTCAACCAACAAATTTAAAGTTTATTATTTATTTTATTATTCATTTTTTCTTCAGTTACTTCACAGTAAATATAAAAGCCACAGCCACAACATGGTTAGACCTTCTGACCAGGTGGCGCTGTTGTGTCCTGTTACCACACAGAGCTTTAAAATCACTGAAGAGAAACAGCTCTGAACTCCTGTTGAGAAACCTGACTGTTACTGTGACGCATGACCCCTGTATGTCTGCTGCCCCCCCCCCAGGTGAGGAGGCATCAGGTCGCAGGCAGTGGGTGGACGGCCCCCCCAACACCCTGCTGAACGCTCTCGCTCAGGCTGAACTCACATCATCAACCCTGGACTCAGGTCAGACATCATTTATTCACATCTGGCTGATGAACACAGCAGCACAAGGACAACACAGTTAGTGTAACATGGTGAACATGACGACATGTCCAGTCACTGAAGATGGACAGAAAACCCCAGGAAACACTTTGAGGTTTGTAGAAGAACAGCTTCAAAAACATGATACACTGGCCTGTCTTCACTCTCAGGCTCAGAGCCAGAGAAGGACCGAGCAGAGGAGGAGGAGGAGGAGGAGTCTGATGTAGAGATGGATGAAGAGCGCCTGGAGCCGAGGTCAGATGACGACGACACGTAAGTCGACACTCCCGTCTGTTCACTGCTCTCTGAATGTCAGCTCTCGTCTGATCCGTGAACACTGCTGACGAGTTCTCACCCTGACATACAATATATATTCTAATCATAACATCCATTCAAATGAACACATCTGGAACATGATGGGTGTGTTGATGAAGGACTGGACATGTTTCTTTAAAGCTTTTTGTGTAAATGTCGTAAATGTGTAAATGAGTTTTATTGATTCAAATGCAAAGTAAACTTAAAAGATTAAATGTAAATGTGAAAGGATTATTGTTGTAGGCTTTGTGTATCTGAGCTCCCCTGTAAATGTGCTGTAGGTCTGAATAGACTTCGTGGCTCTACTTTCTGATAAAATTCATTTTGATTCTGTTTGTACAATCCAGAAAAAGTAGAGGGGGAACAAAGGTTAAGATGCCTGTTTTTGCTTCAGTACTTGTAACTGGAAATCTTGTACAAGCCGATAGATCGATAGATAGATCGATAGATAGATCGATAGATCGATAGATAGATCGATAGATGATGTCTGATGTTCTAAATGAGATCCTTTTATTTTGTGGTCAGGAACTTTGAGGAGTCGGAGGATGAGCTGAGAGAAGCGGTGGCAGACTCCATGAAGAACCTGTTTGTCCTGGAGGACGGGAGCTCAGACGAGGCAGAGAGCACAGACAAGAGGGCGGCGCTGGATGAAAGGATGGAGGAGACTGAGGGTGGAGGTGCAGCGAGTGCTGCAGACTCTCTACAGATCCAGCCGGAGGTCGCGGACTCACGTTCAGACGTCACCGTCAGACCGACTGAGGTGGTTTCCTCTGAGGAACGTGAGAGTCAGTGTTCAGGTGATAACGTGACTTTAAATACTCGGCATCAGACGTCCTGACATTCAGTCCTTTATTCTCAGTTGGACAATGAGACAGAAGTAACTGTAAGTGTCTCTGGACTTATTCATTTGAATTCAATCAAATCTACACTGAAAGTCCGATACAACAAAGAAGCTCAAATCATTCTTTAACAGGACATCGATGGAGTTTCCTCTCTGTAGATTAAGAAGCTGAAAAAGTCTCCATCAGTCTGTAACTGAAAGGTCCCTGTGGAGTTTCTGACCACTCAGCAGTTTCTTCATGAGTGGGTCCCTGTTTTTTTCTTCAGTCATCATCAACATGCAGAACAAAGGCAGTGAAGACTGCAATGTTTGTATGTTTCCTGTGTCACATGTCGACAGCACACAACAAACAGTCAAAATGTTTGATGATTGCATTTATTGCAGTAGTTTAAATCTCTACGTGGACAGACTTTAATAGTAATGAATCCTCTTTCAAAATAAAGATTCTTTAATAGTTCACACATGATCACATTTCCTTGCCTGGACCTCATCACAAACAGGAATGCAGGAAGTGAAAGAAGATTTAAATAAGAGAAATTTGGCCATCATCTTAACCCAAACACATGAGCTTTACACAGAAAACTCCAAAAGCTTTCATTTAGCTAACTTTGATGACACACCTCTATATTGATCTAGGAATCAGTCGGTAACTGAGAGACGGATGACACCGTCATCATAACATGACAAAATGAAAATCACATCAGTATTAACTGGATAAAACCCACCTCCACACTGACAAACATAAAGCTGTACCTCGGTTTGGAATGTGACTTTAATTAAACACCTTAAAGAAACATTTTGGGAGCCAGATGAGAAGTTTCCTATCACTTTCAGTTCTGTGCATCCAGTACTGAGCTGAGTGTTCGCTTAGCACAAAGACCGGAAACAGGCACATCTAAAAACTGGAGCGAGGTGTTGACCACCAGCTGCTGGTCCTCCTGAAGTTCAGCTCTCAGAGAGTTTCAATCCAGCTGCTTTTTTTAACTGAAGCTTCTGCTTTGCTGAACAGGAAACATTTCAGCAGCCAGAAACCATCAGATCTGAGGATGAGGAGGCTGAGACCTTCATCACATTCACACAGGAAACGAACGGAAACATTTCCATCACGTTTCCATCGTTTGACCTTTGACTGGAGTCTTTGGATGATCTTCTTCTCCTGCAGTGGTTTAATGGAACCGACTGGAGAATTAGCGCCACCTGCTGTTTATCTCCATCAACCAGTGAACTCAGATTCACACAGTAACTGTAGTGGATGGAAACAAACATTCAGTCAGGTTTTATTTTGATGATCTATGATGTTTTCTCTCTTTTACATTTTAGCAGGTTTTTCTGCTTTTAGCCTTTGTGCTAAGCTTCACTCACCAGTTCCTGGACTGAGAAATGAAATAAATGATAATATCATCATCGAACACCTGCTGAGAAAGCAAACAAATTAATCCCCAAATCCCAAAGTATTTCCACTTAAATCTAACTTTCCCCTCAGAAAACTGATTAAACAGTTTCTGAACCTCGAGGTCTCTGCTCTGCTTTAACCCAACGCAGCATCAACAGTTTAATGGTGAACACGATGTGACTTTCATGTTTTACACTTTGTGTTGTCACCTCCTGCTCCACGCTGGCTCACTGGAACTCGTATCAATGAACTGCAGACTGCTAAAATTCAACATGTTACTCAACAAGATACTCAAAGCCAATTGTCTGTTTGTCTGTGGACAGACTTCAGGTCTATGGAAGGATCTGCTCATCTGAACGGCTTCCATCTCGTACTAGAAGGTAGAAACCCTTGTGTGTGTGTGTGGTGAACAGTTGTGCTTCTCCTGTCATCAAGTGCAAACCAAACACCTGAAGACTGACTCCCTCATGAGTTTGACACATGCAAAGTCACTGGAAATGTCCTGTACGTTTTGTTCTCATCTCTTCATTGCGATGGATCAGAAGGACAGTTTTAGCTCTGAGTGTCCACCAGGAACTTGTCTATACGATGTCGGCTTCTTTTTCTATTATTTTAAATGGGAATGACAGTTTATTGATAGTGTTGGAAGCTCAGCTTGTTTTAAACATAGATATGACCCTCACTGCTTCACTCCACATATCTGTGTAGCACTAATAAATAAACCCATGACAAATAACTTCCTGGTCCCCGGTGGACACCGGGCCTCGTCTGCTCTTCCTCATCGCTCCAGTTTACTCATCAGAGACTCCATGGTAGCGAGGAAACAAGCCTCAAACTCCTGGTCAGAGAATCGCTCCACAGAGCGCCGGGCGTTACGACGGATCTCCATTCTGGCTGATGGAGACAGAGACAGGATGGTCTCCATTGCAGTGGCGTAGCTGTCCTCGCTGTCGGCCAGGAAGCCCGTCTGTCCTCCTTCATACGGCACCACGATGTCCAGCTTTGGACCTCCAGACTTATGAGCCAGAACGATGGTGCCTGCAGCCATACACTCCACCACACCTGCAGAGAGACACAAGATCAATGTCCAAACCTTCTGACACAAAAACATTTACTGTTGAAGTCACTGAGCAGTTCAACAGACAGACTTCACATATCAACTGTCCCTGTACTGAACATGTTTTCTCTTTGTCCTGAAGGTGGCACCAGAGGAAGAAACATTACCTACAACTGACCTAAATCACAAGGGTTTATTTTTCCTTTATTACAATCATTTTACCATGGCCTACATTTAACGTGCAACATTTGGAATTTTAGCATGTTTACATGTACAGTCACAAAGAGAAGTGTTCAAAACTGAATAAAACCATGAGAAGCCATGAAATAAATAAATATTAATTAGCTTGGTAAACTGCCATTTTAAGTGAACTACTGTTCATATGTCCATAGGTCATTGAAAGTAAAATGAAAGGGAGAATAATAGATGGGAAAAAAGCTCTAATGAGCTTGGTGTAATTATCAGAGAGATGTTTGGATCATTATTTACTCATATTGATATGTGAAGTATTTTACGTACTTGTAATTATGTAATTGTATTATGAATGCCCTATGTATGATCTCCCTGATAAAAATAAAATAATAAATAAATATATAAATATATATATATATATATATATATATATATATCACCTGTATCAAATATATCAAAACCATACAGCTGTGAAATAATTCAATTTATTTAACAAATCTAATTTATTTTTTAATCTGTTATTTTACATAATGTAAGTTCACCAAGTTAAACCATTTTTATTTAATTCCAGGAATTTTTCTAATGTCTGTTTTTACTTCATAACACCAGTTTTTTTATTATTATTCTTAGGTTTTATACGTTCATTGAAACAGTGATGATGTTTGGCTGTTTGGTCTGAACGAGCAAACAGCTCATCATAGTTCATTTCACAAATTCATGATTACTTTAGATGTATTTTGTGTATTAATTCACATAATTATTTATTTATATGATGTCTTATTTTTTGGTTATTTCAATTTGAACACGTCGGATCTCCACACAGGAGCATTCTAAAGATAACATTTAGCATGAAGTGCTGACGTGTGGCGCGTTGTTAACATAAAAATATTTGGCCTCTATGTTAGCACTAATCTCAAAGTGCTCATTAGGTGTCATTAGTGTGTGTGTGTGTGTGTTGTAAGTGGCATTTTGTCCTCACCTATACCAAAGTGTTCGTTCCACATGGTGTGCAGACCGACCGTGGCGTCCACCAGCTCTCTCTTCAGTTCCTCAAAGGGGACGTTGAGTTTGAAGTCGACGCGATCGGACACTCCCAGCTCCTGACAGAGCCCCCGCAGCATCAGCACCCTCTCCTCGTCCTCCTGGTTCCTGCATCCACCAATCAGCACCAGCCGCAGCGACTCCCGCCCCCTGGGCTCCTCCACCTTCCTGTCCAGCAGTTTGCGAAACGCCCTGATCTGCAGCCGGTGGTCCTTCTCTGGCCGGAACTGACCCACCGACACGATGGAGTGGCATTTCCTGTCCCCTCCTCCTCCACCTCCATCCTCCTCCTCTCCACTCCCCAGCTCCCGTCCCAGCTCCTCCCAGCCCTCCTCCATCTCATCTTCATCTTCCTCCTCCAGCGGGACGTCCAGGAAGGCCCTGATGTCACAGGGCGGGTAGACGATGCTGGTGCGGCTCGGGGAGCGCCACAGAGCCAGGATGTGTCCCAGCGTCCAGGTGGAGTTCACCATGATGACGTCGCTGCAGGAGCCGGCCAGGCCGTAGAGCAGAGCGAAGCAGCAGTAGTACATCACCTTGACTGCGCTCAGCGCCGGGTTTCTGGAGATGAAGTCAGCATTGTTGAATCTGGACTCAAAAGAGGAGGAAGAAAGAAGGTTGGTGTGGTTTTTTGTTCATCCACAATAAACATCGAATGTTAAAAAATGTTTCTCTCCATTTCAGCCCACTTCTCAGACTAAAATGCTTAACAGTGAATTCAGCTGCATTAGAACACTGTGTGTGTGTGTGTGTGTGTGTTGCTACCTTGGGTTCCTCTCTCTGACCACAGACAGCATGTCGGTGCTGACGGTGGGATAGTGAACGTAACTCGCCACCTTACAGCCTCCCAGGTAGCGGAAGATGGGCAGAGTGAAGGCGTAGCCCATCGAGTCCACGTACAGGTCAGGAACGAAGGCCGTCAGCGCCTCCCAGCCTGCAACACACACACGTTTCCACAGGCATCAGCAGCAAACACTAAAGAATTGACAACTGATGAGCAGGTTAGCAAATATCCTGTAAATATTCTGTACTATTGTCTTTGTAATATTAATATTACAATAATATATTATATATTATATAATATTATTTGTAATTTCCCCACTGAGGGACGATTAAAGGAATATCTTATTAGCTCCTTCCTTTGAATTATGACTGAGACAACACAGATGTTAAAACTTAACCACAACAAACTACATCAGAACTTTTGAAACTAAATCTTCCATCGTCTTTTTGAAGAGCAGAGTTCTTGGTTCTGGGCCGGCCTTACCGAGAAACATGGAGCCGGCGCTCTGGCCCAGCAGGGTGAAGTGAGGGTAAGAACTGGCCTCCACCAGCCCGCGGTGACGCAGGAAGATGAAGGTGATTGGTCGAGGCAGCGTGATGTTGAAACGCTGGCGGGCTCCCTCCAGAATCCGCTCGCCCGTCACTCCCTGGTCGCCCGTATAAACCACAAAGGAGACGCCAGGGTATCTGGACGAGGAGGGAAAACAACCAGTCAGTTTCAGTGATTTACACAGTTTAGGTCACTATGTGCATTAAAGCTGCTCTGCTCATTGTGAACAAAAGTTATGTTAATGTTCAGTATTTCTAACCCGAGCACACGGTGTGAATCCCTGAGGTCTGAGTCATGTCAGAAAAGAATGAGTTTGTACGAAGTGTTTACAGCTGTTGACCAACACAGCCGTCACATCAATTAGCCTCATTTACCTTACTGCAGATGACTCATAGCTGGAAACATAGCTGCACCTATATGGATTCACCAATGGCAAATTGATGCACACTACATGGCCAAAAGTATGTGGACAACTGACAGTTGCAATATCTCATATAAGCTGCTCTCACAGCCTCGGTTTTTCCTCCACATGATGAACCTGCCACAGGTGATTTAATCCCATTCAGGCTTCAGATATTTTCTGCTTTCTGATTCTCAAATGTTTTGCTACTTTTCTTTGTTGTCATTGATATTGAACTGAATATGTTTGGGTTTGTTGTTCGGCCTCTTTCTTAAACTGCTGCCACAAACTTGTCTGGAACATGACTGTATGCTGGAGTATTATCACTGCACTGGAGCGAAGGGGTCCGGATCCAGATCAGGGGTCCGGATCCAGATCAGGGGTCCACATATTTTCTGGCCATTCAGTATAAACACGTGGTGTAAGTCAGACAGACAGACAGACAGAGACGGTCAGACAGCTGGAGCCCGGGTACCGGTGCATGAGGGCCCTCAGGGAGCACCACAGGACCCGCTCCCCGCCTCCTCCGGCGCTGCAGTACGGGTGGAAGAAGGCCACGGCGGGGCCGCCGTCCTGAGCCCGGCGGGCCCGGCGGCGGCCCTGCAGCCACAGACGGACCCCCAGCAGGAGCAGCAGCAGGACGAGGGTGAGGAGCAGACTGAGGCCGGCGCAGGGCACCACCAGGGACCACAGCAACCTGAGGGGGGCACACAGACCACCGTGAACCGGCTGAGGAGACAGAACCGGACCGGAAACGAGCCGAAGACTGCAGGTTAGCCACTTAGCAGCTAGCTGGGCTACAGTTAGCTGTCCGAGCCCACAGTGACTCCAGTTCACTTCCGGTGTTATAACACTTTATCACTTTGGTTCAAAAGTGAGAGACAGAGAAGAAGGAGACGTTTACCTCATTAAATCGCAGAAACACAGAGAAAAGTGGTGGTGATGCTCGTTTCCTGCCATTTTGACAAGACAACGCGGAAGCTGCGTCAGCTGACCGCGCTGCCGCTCTGTGATTGGCTCAGTGTTTGTTTATCTACACGTCATCCACACATGACATTTATTTATTTATTATAACGCATTGAAACTGCTGTTGGGTTCAATGATCAGAGGAAGAAAAGCAGCTGTGCAGCTGAAGATCAACAAGCTCTGATGTGATTTAGGGCCGATTCATTTTGGCTTCAACAAGATATTATCAAACTATTTGTCTTCATCTGTAAAAGCTGACAATTAAAACACACAGGATTCCTGCAGACTTACAGAACATCCAGCTCCTCTAAACCTGAAGATCCAGGAAACACAACTCAGTATCAGAATCAGCTTTATTAACAAGTAGGTTTTTACATATAGCGAATTTGACTCAGTATATTAGTGCATAACAACAAACAGAATCAAAGAAAGGGGGAAAACAAGCACTTCAAAAGTCAAAGAAATATGAACTACAAAAATGTACAATAAACAACATGTAAGAGCCATGTATTCACCATTGTTTGAGGGTTGTTTTCCTCCGAGCCACCAGGGGTCAGTGAAGGGTCACGTGGTGCAGGCTGAAGGTGGCTACAGGTGTTATAAGCTGAAGGTAATTATGTGAATTATGTGAACAGTTTTCGACTGTGCTCGGTTTTCATTTTTTTGTATTCTTTGTGATAAAAGGCTTATTGGAAGCTGAAGGAACCGTCGTTAGAAATAAATGCATTTAGAGTTAAATCACAGCAACTTTTGACTGAGTACACGTCCAAACAGTTTCATGCCCACTATCAGCCAGTAGCGACTAAGTATTGGACTAGTCTCTACACAATATGAAAAATATCTTTAAAAAATATGTAAACTACATATGTTTTTAATGAAAACACCTGTACAGTGTTTAAACCTGGACGAAATGTGCAAAAGTTAAGAGGATTCAGTATAAAGAATAAAATTATAATATAACACACAGACTCAGATGTGGACACACTCGGCTCTGGTTGGTGACTGGTTCTACTGGGAACCATTATGACTCTGAAGGAAGTCGCTGAGGCCAAACAGGGGTGGTGGAGCTGTGAACCGTGTATCTGCCAAGATATCAGTTATTAAAGTGACATTTTACTGTTCTTCAGTTTTACTCATAACTAGACTCTGTCTTTCATCAGAGAAAAAACATGAACATACTTCCTTGAAAAGAAACAATCTATGACTATGACACCAATTATTTTTTATAACACATTACATGTGGTCATAAGCAGATTCAGACAGACAGAAGTGCAGCTCCTCAGAGCAGCAACAGTTTGTGTCAGAAAGCCATCTGACCTGACTGAAGCAGTTCCAGCAGGGGGTTCTCGGGGCGGGTGCGTGGTGGTTTGCAGGGGAACCTCTCAGTGATTCTGTCTGTCGGCCGGGTGGGGGTGTCGGGCAGCAGAGGAGTGGGTGGGGCTGCTGGGGGGGCAGGGGTGTCAGCTTCCTGCCTGCTAGATCCCCACCACACCTGATCCAGGAGCATCAGTGCACCTGCTGAGGAGACAGGTGGAGTCAGTCCCATTAGACCTGCACTGACCGCCGAATAAGAATTGCAGAATAAGAAAATGTGGAGCAGGTTCAGCCCACGAACCCTCAGCACTGCCTCCTGAGCTGGGACACAGTCAGAGCTGACTTTGTGTTGGGGGTCACTGACTCACAGTGATTCACTGCCGACTGAGTGAGGGACTGAATCTGAGACAGCAAGAATCAGCAGCTGCAGTTAAACTCTGAATGAACAGTTGGACACTGTGAGTTTAGATGTTCTGGAGTCTGGATTCTGCTTCTTTTAAAGAGATGTATCTGTGGCAGTTCTGCGTTCATCAGAAGTCACGTGATTTACCTGAAGGTCTGGGAGCAGGGGGGGTCGTTAGGATGGGGGGCTCTTGGGGGGCAGCGGCCTTCGAAGAAGCCGGATGTGGTCTGAAGACATGATGTGAAGCCTCTGACGTCTCCTGCATGTTAACAACACTCAGGTCATGTTGTGTTTGAATGACAGGTCAGAGCAGGTTATTACACTTCATGACACTGTGAAGCTTCACTGATCGATTGATGATGGATTGATTTGTCATCAGCTGATATTTAACTGTATGTACTATATGTACTCTATAATATGCCATTTAATTCATATAAATAAATCAGTACTGACCAACAATATGAAGAACAAGTAGAAAAACTACAATGTGAAATCCAAAGTGACCATAAACGAGACAAAATAATACAAATAATAAGTAAAAAACAATAAAGAGTGAAATTTGTACATTTGACAACATTATACAGTTTTTATAAGAGCAGTAAAACATTTATTTCTTAAAGTGCAGTTATGACACAGTGTTTCTATAAAATATATTCAAATCTTCACAAACAGCCGGAAGAAGAGCTAACGGCTAAGCTAGCTTCCTAATGCTAATGCTAATAAACGCCCATCAGCTAAACTAGTTACTAAAACTTAGCAGCTCAACGAGACGTTTAAACCATAGCTCAGTTAATAAAGTCGATATTTGATCAGTTGATGTCTCATGTTGGTTCGTTTATTACCGACAATTCTTTTTAAAAGAACGATAATATAAAAACTTACTGCAGAGATTTTTTTCTTTTCGTTTCCGGTTGAACAGACAACAAAACATTGGTATGTAAGAGACGGAGAGAGAGAGCAACCAATCGGCTCTCACCTGATGGGCTCTCAGGTGAATCCACCTGTTAGCGTGATGCTGTTAGCTTAGCTAGAATCCGACCGACAAACATGAAGCTGCCCGAACAGGTGAGTTAACTGGTCAACTGTGGTGGTTAACCCGTTAGTTAACCCGTTAGTTAACCAGGTGCAGCAGCTCGACAGAAATGAGAATCCGACCTGAAGCTGGCTCAGTTTTTAACGAGGTAACATCCAGGTGAACAGACTGACTCACCTGGATGTCAGTTAGCATCATGTTTCACCTGTGTCAGGTGTCAGGATGCGACGTTTACAGGCTCCATGTCACATTATGTAACACCAGGTGACCTGTACAGCATTTGGCCAGAGGGATGTGGACATGTCCGTCCACACAGTTAGCTGTGCTTCAGTTTCCCGTGGTTTGATTTAGACAAAGGTAAAAACACTTTGAACCAGAATGTAGGTTTGTTCTGGATCCTGGAGGCTCTGGTTCCTGGAGGCTCTGGTTCCTGGAGGCTCTGGTTCCTGGAGGCTCTGGATCCTGGAGTCTCTGGTTCCTGGAGGCTCTGGATCCTGGAGTCTCCATCTAGCTCCTCTCCTGTGGAACCAGATCCCAGTCTGTTCAGACGGCTTCAAACCTTTTTTCTTAATTCAAACAAAGATGGCAGCTGGTTGTTGCCTGAACAGAATCATCATTTAGGAAAGTTGTGTTTCGTGCAGTCAGTTTGATACCACTCACTGAAATGTGTTTGGTTTGAATGTTTCTTTATCCAGGAAAATCCCAAGAATGAGGAAGAATCGTGAGATGCCTTCTGTAGGAAACGGCTTGGAAAACAAGTTAGGAATCTTTTCTGTTGTTGAGGGAACTGAATTATTGTCATGCCGAAGGTTAGAGTCTCCGAGGCGGCGGTGGAAAACCCCTCAGCACTGTGGTAAGTCTTGTTAAACCACCCTCTGGGTTTTTTCAGACTTCACTGATGCTTATCTCTGTGACTCCAATGTAATGTTCATGTATGAAAGCAGAAACTGGCACCAGGTCTGGTCTGAGCCCCTTAGTTTCTAAATACCACAGCACATAATGATCTTTTATTATTAACATTGTTCATTCAACTTTCAACAGTTTGTGTCTCTTTTCTGTGTCAACATGAAAATGCCCTCGTGCACAAAGCAGCTCCACTGAGAAACCAATCAGAGTCCGACCTGATCACGAACATCAGTGTTGGACTCACTGATGTTCTGGAGTCTGAACCGGATCAAATCACCTGCAGCAGGTTCAACATGTGGAGGAAAGACTGAAACCAGCGGAGGCTCTCGGAGCAGGTTAATGAACGTGGTTTTGAAATGACATATTCATCCATCGCATGCAGGTGTAATTTTCAGGTGTCCACATATTTTGGCCCATAGTTAAGTCACCTTGACTTGCAGCCAGTGTGCATTGCCATATAAAGACAAAACGGCTCTCATTCCTGTTTCTGAAGTGTCACATGTCACTTCCTTCCTCGTAGATTTGAATAGATGCGTTGCCCTGCTTTCGGTGCCGACTCAGTGCGCCGCCTGTCAAGCAGTGAGGATCAACCGAGCAAGAGACAGACTAAGAATCCTGCTCGCCCAGAGATCTCCAGCCTCCTCGCCTCTCAGGTAACTGCATCGGGGATCAGGGGGCCTCCGATCCACACAGGTGGTTCCTGAAGGCATCGCCGTGGGACGAGAAACACGAGGGGATTTTTTTATTCTGTGTGTTTGTGTGAAAGAGGAACGACAGAGACGTAACTGTGTTTGTAATCATATGTAATCTAAATGTTCAGAAGCCGAACTCTGACCTTCCTTCACTGCAGACCAGCTTTTTTGCTGCCGTGATCATTAATTGTGCCATTTCTCAAACAAACACAAAACAACAGCGAAAAATGAAAACCTACATTGTTTACATTGTATAACTTTGTGCACGTTTGACAAAAATGATTTAAAAATTGTATAAGTGTAAAGATAAGAGCGGTTCGAGGCAGAGCGAGGCAGAGCGAGGCCGGCAGGGAGGGGAAGAAGTTAAACCACTGCAGCGAGCTGAAAAGGAAGTTTGTGGTTAGCTTCACTTCAACTGCAAAAAAATCCCTCCAAGGCAGCAAAGGTGAAAAGAAACCAAGACATCGGACTGTGTGAGGCTTTTATACTTGATGTTGGAAAAGGATGAGGAGTTGTTGTGGATGTAGTTAATGAAGCTGAAGCACGTGTGATGCCGCTGCTGTGACAGACTGAGGCCACGCTGCTCACACGCCGTCCTGCTTCCAGCGGCGGTGGAAAGTAACTTTTGAAGTAAGCAACTGATCACTGTGCTTCCGGTCAATGGAAGCAGATTCACATCGCTGTCTGTCGTCTGTTCAGTGGGATGGTTTCTCTGAGCTTCATTTCCAACAGAAGACTTTCTGTCTAGTTGTTCATAAAACATCAGTGGTTTTATTGATTGATCTGATGGTTATGTTTTGTGATTCATTGAAGAACCCTTTAATGGTTTATTTCCCTGAGCCCCAGTCGACCTCTTTAAATGTCTCGATTTGTTAGAAACTCAAACATATTCAGTTTACGGCAAATCCTCCCATTTGAGAAGCTGGAACCAACAACTGTTAAACAGCTGATTAGCAAAATTGTTGGCAGTTATTTTTCTGTCAGTTGGCAGATCAGTTAATTGATTAATGGTTTCAGGACTTGGTGGTTTAACCCTCACAGACGGGTTTTTATATCATTTCATGTCTCTGATGTGTTCAGATGAGTTCAAAGGACGTATGTTTTAACGCCAACATGCTGTTGTCCCTCCGGACCTGACGTTCGAAGGTTTCTGATTGATGATGCTGCACAAAATGTCTGTAGGTTGAAGGTTGTAATAATAATAATTACATTCTTATGACTCCATGAGACATAAACAAAATGAAGGTAAAGACGAGCATCCATGAAACTCCCTGAGACATCAGATAGAAAAACATGTCTGGCTCCGTTTCAGGAGGCAGCTCAGTGACTTCCTGAACCTTAAATGTCACACTGAGTCATTTGACTGCAATTTGCTCAAACAGGCCTGATGCGACTGTTCCGGCTGTTCAGAGGCTCAATTTATCTGTCGTAGTTTCATTTCTGCTTCTGACCTGCTTCCTGCTGCAGATTCACTTCAGCCATGTTTCACTAACTGGAGACTTTAGAGCTGGGACGACATTCAGGGGACAAATGTCCCTTAAATTATCCTTTGAAAAGACCTCAGACATCTCTGATAAAATGAACACACTTGATACAGATTCAGGTTCCTTCATTTACAGCTTAGATTGAGCTTTTAAATATCCTAACGATTAAAGTAGGAGCAGCGCGAGGAGCATTAATCCTCTTCAGGACTCACATGTGGTCGAATACAGATAAACTTCAGTTGTTTTTCCCTTGAAGCAAAAATGTCAAATAATCTCTGGTTTCAGTTTTTCATTTGTGATGATCATAAACTGAATATCTTTGGCTTTCAAACTGGACAAAAAACGAGCACTTAAACACATCATCTTGGGCTTTATGAGAATCTACTGTTTGTTTTTTCACTGTTATCTGATATGTGAAAGAGCAAACAAATAATGACCTGAGAAAATAAGAAGCTGACTCACTGAAGCTAAAAGCTGCATCAATCACTGTGTTCGGGGCCGTTTTTCTTTGGCTTGTGGATTTTTTTTTTGCTTTGAAGATAATGTTGATGGAGTGTGGCAGGTGTCGGATCAGCAAGTAGTGACTTTATTTACCTCATCTCCAAAAGGTACCAGGCCTTTATTTCTCATTCCCTCTGTCTGATAAGTATAATTGGTCAGATTTTATTGCAAAGCCTTGTTTTGATTCCTCCTGTTTGCCCTGTTAGAGCTACTGCATTACACTGTTAATACAAACTCAAGTCTTTCTGTATCCATTTCAAATTAAAAGAGAGAGAGAGTATGAATTACTAATTTTGTTTGATGGTTTTCAACATCAGGTCACTTTTCAAGTTCAAAAACTGCCTTAAAGGTTGAAGTCATTTTTTTTTTTTTCAACGTCCTCCTCCTCATTGACGTGTGTCACATTGACACACACACACACAGAGTGAATCATAATAAATGCTGCGTCATGTGATCACCTGCTGCTCTGACTTGCTTCACTCTTCTTCCTTGAGGAAGTTAAGACAGATGAACAGTAACATGTTAACGAAGTCAGTGACATAATGAACTAATGTGGACGGAAGAAACAATTTCTAAATCTCAAATTACAAAATCTAGAAAGAAACCCTGAAGTTTCCCCTTTAGTTTCCACTTCAGTAGTTTTGAAGGAATAGTTTGACATTTTGGAGCTTATTTGTTTTTTTATGGAGATTTAGATGAAAAGACTGATGTCAAGCTCATGTCTGATGTTAAATATGAAGCTGGAGCATAAAGACTGGAAACCGTTAATGATCCTACCAGCACCTGTAAAAGTCTGTCTGTCAGGTTTAAATCCACACTGTGTTCACACACTCAGTTTATTAGCGACATCTGATGTAACAGTGCTGCAGCAAACCCTTCTTCATTAAGGTTCTGATGTTGGTCCTGGTTGTTCCAGCTCCTCTTTGAAGGGATGAAGTCTGATAAATGTCCTCGAGTGATGTCACATGAGTCAGCGTCATTTCAAGACTACAAGTTTGAAACTGAATCAAATCTGCTGGTGTGCAGTTAGAAAGCAGTGAGCTGACCTCTGACCTCTGGAGCTGCTGCTCTGCTCATCATGCTGCAGGAAACATGAGCTGCTACTAACAGAACACACCCGAACCTCTGACTGAACTGCTGTCAAGTTGCATTGTGGGTAATGTAGGCGTCATGTTTTGACAAAGAGGAAGAGTGTTTGAAATAAAAACATTTTCTCTTTTTGGTCCTTTTTGTTTCGAACGGTTCATCCTGAGTCTGACGGAGTTCTAGCAGTGCTGTGATACCTGAGTGCTGAGTTGGAGGTCGGCAGTCGGGTCACCTGTGGGAGCAGTAGGTGCTCAGATCTTATTACACGCGGCCATAACACACAAAGAAACGCGTCTCTGTCAGGCAGGAAGTGCGGCAGAAGCAGGAAGGAGGCTGACAGAAGTGAGAACTGTGAGCTGTACAAAATCAGGAGATGCGAGTTCCTCCTTTTCTGCACCACTGAACTCGCCCGCCGAGCCGGTCGGTCCTGGCAGGTTCTGACTTTTAATTAAAGGATGTTGTTTCTCATTCCGTCAGTTTCAGGTTCCCAACATGGCCGCCGTACCAATCTCTCCAGAGGAGCAGGAGGAACTAAGAGAAGCTTTCGCCAAAATTGGTAAGAGAACAGTGGTTACTGTCAACTGACAACTTCCTCTTGTGTTTGTGATTCATGAAGCTCAAAGTGACGTTTTCCAATTGCTTTTTCTGTCCAACCAACAGTCCAAAACCTTCATTCACCTTCATAAATGACAAAGAGCAGCAAATCCTCACATTTAAGAAGCTGGAACCAGCAAATGTTTCACATGTTAATGGATTCTCAAAATAGTCAACTAATGAATTAGCTTCTGATCTTGTCTTCCCAAATTGTCCTTTTAAGATGTGACATTTTCTCCTTTGAGTCTATTGAAATGACCTCTGACCTTTCCATCCTTTTCCAGACGTGGACAACAATGGATTTATCAGCAAGGACGAGCTCACCGAGCTGTTCAGGGCTGCCAACCTGGCACTGCCGGGATACAGGGTCCGAGAGATCGTCCAGGAGTTGACCAAGACCAGCGACCAGCTCACCTTTGATGAGTTTACTCAGGTGAGTTCACAGGTCAAAGGTCACAAAGACAAATACTGTGTTTTTCTCTACTATGAGGAGACACAATGAGAGTAGAGTCAAACTCTGTTAAATCTTCAACAGTACTTTTCATTTTGTAAGATTACTATGATGTTTTAATGCTTCCAAATCTGTAAAGTAACTATACTTAAAAAATAAGTGTAGTGGAATAAACAGTGCCTTATATTTATCTAAGTGTGTGTGTGTGTGTGTGTGTGTGTGTGTGTGTACACACACACACACACACACACATATATATATATATATACACACACACACATATATATGTGTGATGTACAAGTATTTCAAAACTGTACTCAGGGACAGTACTTGGGTAAAAGTACTCAGTTACTTTCCACCACTGCAGATGGACAAAATGAATTTCAGGAAAATACAAAACTATTGGAGTGGAATGAAAATATGGCTGCTCACCTGTGACGTCTGATCATGTGACACTAGACTTGGTGTCAGGTGATCTGCTGTCAGTGTTGGAGAACCTCTTCCCTTTTCTGAACTGTGTTTGACATAAACTCATTCTGCTGTGTGTTGTTGAAACGTTCAGATCGTTCACGGGCTGAAGAGCAGCGAGGTGGCAAAGACCTTCAGGAAGGCCATCAACAAAAAGGAGGGAATCTGTAACGTGGCTGGAACCTCGGAGCAGGCCGGCACTCAGCACTCCTACTCAGGTCTGTACGCACACACACACACAGTAACATGAAGTGTGTGACTCGGTCATTGGTGACATAGTTAATGAATCCAGACAGACAGATCGTGTCTGTGTGTGTCCGTCACTCCAGTCTGTGATGAAGGTCATGTTTTTTCATTGATGGCCTCAGTGGAGTCCTGCACATGTGATGGAACGTGTCTGTGTTTGAAGGTTGAAGCAGACAAGGCGGAGACCTGTTGGTTTAACTGACGTCTGCTCTCTTTCTTCCACCTGCAGAGGAGGAGAAAGTGGCCTTTGTGAATTGGATCAATAAAGCTCTGGAGAAGGATGCAGACTGTAAACACATTCTGCCCATGGATCCTTCCAGCAACAGCCTGTTCACGGCTGTGGGAGATGGGATTGTTCTCTGGTACGCTCTGACTCTTTCCCAGCAACAAGATCGAAAGAAAAAGTTCAAGGAAAAGTTCGACGTTTTTGAAATTCGCTTTTTCACTTTCTTGCTGAGAGTCAGATGTTCACATTGATTGAGACACAGCGCCGGCAGCTCAGAGTCTGTCGTTACATTGAGGTTTCCGACCAGCAGAGAGTCCAGGACGTCACTGCACCGGCCAAGAAAAGGTCCCGCACAAATTCAGTTTTTGTACAGATGAAACATATAAGATATAACTTGTTAGAGGATTTCGTTTTAAGCTAACCAGCTGCCGGCTGTGCTTCACATTCAGCATGCAGACAAGAGAGGAGCTTCAATCTGAACATCTTACTCAGCAAGAAAGTAAATAAGTGTATTTCCAGAAATGTCAAACCGTTCCTTTAAAGTAGTTTTAGGTGTTGCTTTATTCTGTAACTGCCTCATAACTGTTCAAATGTTCTCACCTGTCAGTAAGATGATCAACCTGTCTGTCCCCGACACCATCGACGAGAGAACCATCAACAAGAAGAAGCTCACACCTTTCACCATCCAGGTGAGACAGGAAGTGTCTGCTGAGGAGGATCAGAACCTGATGATCATCTGTACGTCACTTCTCTCTCAGTGTCTTTACATCCTGTGTCGCTCCGCTCGGTCCAACAGGAGAACCTGAACCTGGCTCTGAACTCGGCCTCGGCCATCGGCTGCCACGTGGTGAACATCGGAGCTGAGGACCTGAAGGAGGGCAGGCAGCACCTGGTCCTGGGTCTGCTGTGGCAGGTCATCAAGATCGGACTGTTCGCCGACATCGAGCTCAGCAAGAATGAAGGTGTGTGTGTGTTACATTCTAGCTAAGATTTAAATGAGACATGCCAGAACCAGGACCAGGACCAGGACCAGGACCAGGCTAACTGTTCCCCCCCTTTCCAGTCTTTATGCTAAGCTAAGCTAACAGGCTGCTTGCTTTATATTTACCTTACAAACATGAGAGTGAATCAAATCTGAGCATCTGACTCTGGTTGTATTTCCCAAAATGTGGAACTGCAGTGTGTCATATTAATGGTGTGTGTGTGTGTGTGTGTGCGTGTGTGTGTAGCTCTGGTTGCTCTGCTGCGTGATGGAGAGAGTCTGGAGGATCTGATGAAACTTTCCCCTGAAGAACTGCTGCTGCGTTGGGCCAACTATCACCTGGAGCAGGCCGGCTGTGGCAAGATCAACAACTTCAGCTCCGACATCAAGGTGACCTCACACACACACACACACACACACACACACATCCCTTCACTCCTGTGTGTCTCCACAGTCAAATGCTGAATACATCTTTGTCCTTATCTTTAAAATATCAGACGGCAGCTGGTCAGCACTTCAATCAGTCACTTTATTTGTTGTTATTTAATGTTCCCAAACTGTTGTTTGTGTGTGTGTGTGTGTGTGTGTGTGTGTGTGTGTGTGTTCAGGACTCCAGGGCGTACTACAACCTCCTGAACCAGGTGGCACCCAAAGGAGACGAGGAGGGGATCCCCCCCATCGCCATCGACATGTCCGGGATCAGGGTAAGACCCTCTGACATCATGAGGACAAATCATCCAACATTTATTATCTGACACTTGAAAAGACAAGTTTGGGAAATACAGTTATTGAACTATTTGTTTATCCCCCATTTTATACGATTTCATATTTGTGATTTTGGGTCATAAGATAACAGACTTTTCTTTTAGCTCTTCTTTAGAGGGAATATGAAGATGGATGAGGAACTGCAACGAATCCTCATTTTCACTGTTGATTAATCTGCAGACCATTGTCTTATGTTATTATGTCCCTTAATTCTTTGGTTTATAAAATGTCTTGTTTTGTTCGACCGACAGTCTAATAACAATGATAACAATAAAATATATTTACATGGCACCTTGACTCAAACAATGTGTCAGGAAAAGTTTCAGCTCTGCTTTGAACAGTCTTTATGTATGACATTATTTCAAATGTACAGTATCATTTCTTTATGACAAACCAGAGTTAACATCAGAAGACTGACTTTTTAGATTGAAAATAAAAGCTTTTTTAAAAAGCCGTCCCTGATTCTGTGAGGACCGACGTGTTGACGCTGTCCCGCTCCGTCTCTGCAGGAGAAAGAGGACCTGAAGCGGGCCGAGTGCATGCTGGATCAGGCCGACCGGCTCGGCTGCAGACAGTTCGTCATGCCCACGGACGTCATCCGTGGAAACCCCAAACTTAATCTGGCTTTTATCGCCAATCTGTTCAACAAGTACCCGGCTCTGAAGAAACCAGAGAACCAGGACATCGACTGGAGCTCCATCGAAGGTGAGTCCATCCGCAGAGTCCTGAGCTCCGTCACTGCGACCTCTTCATATACAGATGTGCAGATCAATACAAATGCATCATGCTGTATGAACTGTGGTAACTAAGTACTTTTACTCAACTACTGTACTTAAATACAATTTTGAGGTATTTGTGTTTTACTTGAGTATTTTCTCCTTATACTACTTTCTGCTTTCTCCTCCACACGTCAGAGGCAAATGTACTTTTTCCTCCACATTATTTATCAGACAGCTTCAGTTACTTTTCAGGTTAAGATTTTACTTTGAAAACACGATAATCCGTTAAAATACAATCCATTAAAAAAACTAAAGTGGTGATTTCCAGCCTGTTGTTTGCATCATTTTCAATCGGTGCTGATGTTGTCCTGCAGGTGAAACCAGGGAGGAGCGAACCTTCAGGAACTGGATGAACTCGCTGGGCGTCAACCCTCGTGTCAACCACCTCTACGTGTAAGAACGGTCGCCGCTCGGCTTCTCCAGCGTCCTCAGTGTCACCTTCATCCCTCACGATAAACAGGGATGATTTAGCCTTCGTCATTATGAGAGTCTGTGCGTGTTGAAGAGTGATGCAACAACCTGAACATGTTTCTACAATAAAAGACGCTTCCTGTCTTTAAAAACACGCAGCAGACGGAGCAAAGTGCAGCCTCATAACCCGAATGATGCAGACAGGAGCGTGGTGGCGCTGCAGGAAAGCTCTAATGTTCGTGTGTGTGTGTGTGTGTTACAGAGACATTGATGACGCTCTGGTGATCTTCCAGTTGTACGAGAAGATCAAGGTTCCAGTGGACTGGGACAAAGTCAACAAGCCTCCCTACTCCAAACTGGGCAGCAACATGAAGAAGGTACGACGTCCGTTATGATCACAAATGATGCTTCAGTCAAGAAACTGAAAATACTGATGGATATTTAGAATTCAGACTGAGAGTCTGCAGTCTAGGCTGATGTGAACGTCATCACAAACCAAACTAATGGACACATTCAAATGTTGACCTGATGGTGGCGCTGATGAAAGGTCAGAGGATCATCAAAGTCATTACAGTTCATCCTGAGGGGAGAATGAATGCGGTTTGAGTAAACTTGATTGTATCACTGTAGAAATGAACAAATCCTTCTGCTTTAGTGTGAATTAAGCAGCTGTAACGAAACAAATCTATAAATCTTTGTTGTGTCTCTTGCAGCTGGAGAACTGTAACTACGCAGTCGAGTTGGGCAAGAAAGAGGCCAAATTCTCTCTGGTGGGAATCGCAGGTCAGGACCTGAACGCCGGGAATCGAACCCTCACCCTCGCTCTGCTCTGGCAGCTCATGAGGAGGTAACGATGCTTCACCGCTGCTCTCTTCTGTCTCTTCAGTCTTCACAGAGACAGTCGGTCGTTCACAAGTTACAACCAGACTGACGTCGTGTCGTGCTGCTAGCCTCACTAAAAATCTAGAATTTATGTGTAACTGTTGACCGTAAACTCCTGATCAGGTCATTTAAAACCCCCAAATTATCAACAACACTTCTGAGGACATGACCAGATAAGGCTTTTATTTTGAAAGCAGGATGTTCCCCGTTTCCTCAGATACACTCTGAACATCCTGGAGGACCTGGGCGACGGGCAGAAGGTGACCGACGACACCATCGTGGGCTGGGTCAACGACACTCTCACACAGGCCGGCAAACCCACCATCTCCAGCTTCAAGGTACCCGAGTCCTTCGCCCCCGTCTCTGCAGCTCAGGCAACGAACCGGGGCTTTAATGTTTGAAGGATTT
The DNA here is from genome assembly GCA_025331565.1 of Holacanthus passer. Taxonomy (NCBI): domain Eukaryota; kingdom Metazoa; phylum Chordata; class Actinopteri; family Pomacanthidae; genus Holacanthus; species Holacanthus passer. Next base: position 4,527,207 of record JAFREQ010000070.1, on the reverse strand, counting down.
TGTTTCCAGAAATGTTGTAACGTGAAGTAAACTGGAGGAGTGAAGGTTTCAACAAATATCCTGATGTAAGATCAGAGATTTCCATGTTTCATTTTTATGTTTTTTTTTTCAATGAAAAAAGACTTTGTACAGATACAGACTTCGATTCATCGAGTGGAGGATGATTCATGTTGTCGTGCTTTAGCACATGTTCCAACCTATAGAACCACTTCAGCGCATTCATCCTGTTTTTACAACACGTCTGAAAAGAACAAATGTGTGACTTAAATTCTTCATACGTGTGAGGTGGAGGTTGAGTTCAGCGTTTCCCTGCAAGTCCAGTTTCCTCTTTAAAGGAATAAATATTGTTCAGCTGATTCTTTGAAGGTGACAGTTTGGTCACTTCTTGCTTCCATAACTTTAATGAGAATGAGAGTCTGACTTATTGTGACATAATAATAACTGTAAAGTTTAAGACTCATCCAGATTATTCAGACGTGGATTTGTAGAGTCTTACAGGGTGTGTGTGTGTGTGTGTGTGTGTGTGTGTGTGCGTGCGTGTGTGCAGGACGGCTCTATCAGCAGCAGTATGCCGGTTCTGGACCTGATCGACGCCATCCAGCCCGGATCGATCAGATACGACCTGCTGAAGACAGAAGACCTGACTGAAGAGGAGAAACTCAACAATGCAAAGTTTGTGCCAATTATATTTCTCACCTCCTCTTTGTCTTCTCTTAAATCACTTATTGATGGTTTTAACATTTTAGAAAATTAGTCAAGCTTCTTGTCCAGAGTGATTTTCATTGAGGTCGACAGTTGAATCTTTTTACATGAGCTCATAAAAGTTGAGTCAGTTAACGACGATTTCATGAATTTTTATCAGATCGCAAACATCATGATCTGTTAGTGGCTCATTTCACAAAACAGCTCGACCGAGATGATTAGTTATTTCTTAGATGATGTCATGAAACACTTCAGATGTCATCTGGCTTCATGAGTCTAAAATCTTTCATCTCTAAATGGAAAATTTGCTTTGGTTCAAGTGGAAAACATTTTGTTACTGTTGCTCTGTTTCTCAATCTTTCTGTTCGCAAATGTGCAGTTTACACTGACGGCGGCAGATTAATCATTGGAATCCTTAAGAGTTTTTGAAACCACGATCGTTTCATTTCAGACACGAGTGGACGAAAGCTGCTTCTCATTGTCGGTTGAAATTCCGATTTTATTCAACTTTCACAGTTTTCTCACCACTTCCCGTCTCACCGTCGTCATCGTGTTTTCAGGTACGCCATCTCCATGGCGAGGAAGATCGGCGCCCGGGTGTACGCGCTGCCTGAGGACCTGGTGGAGGTCAAACCCAAGATGGTGATGACAGTGTTCGCCTGCCTCATGGCCCGCGGCATGAAGAGAGTCTAAAGACTGAACGACCTCCACGATCTGCCATCGTGACCCCGAGTCAAACGGGCTGCAGGCTGAGGAACGTCTACTGAAGCACAGCTGACTATTTGGGACTTCAGACAGTTAAGAGGGAAAATAAAGTCTCTGTTACAGGAATCTGAACAAACAGGATCCAGATGAAGTTTTGGTTTGGTAAACATTTTAAAACTGATGATGTCATGAAGCACATCCACTTTTATTTCTCTTACATAAGAAAAGTTCAGGCTTTAAACTCAAAGGACCTCAGCAGTTTCATTTCTACAAACATTTAGAGGCAGAAATAATCTGATTGTTTTGGTTAAAGCTGTTTTGTTGCAGTAATTTCTTTGAAACGATTTTGTGCAGCAGCTTGAGCATCAGGGGTTTGTTTGTCTCTGCAGAGCTGAAATGTTCCTCTGATGATGATTACAAACACTTTCTAAATCACACTTTTTGCCTAATGTACGTGACAAATAAACAGTTTTGTATTAAATTTCAATTGTGTTCTTTGTTTGTATAAAAAGTTTCCTGACAGTTTCATAGCAACTAATAAGTTCTCTGATTTGACATGAGCGTGACGTAAATGAGACGTAACATGTTCATAACATGTTAATCTTAAGCTTCAGAGATGCTGGTATGGGGGTTTTGTGCTAAGCTAACAGGCTAAATCAATCTGAACGTCTAAAGAAAGACAATGAGTGCGTTTCTCTTTAATCCAAAGTCACTGCTGCTCAGAAACCGTTGTAGTAAATGACTGGGATCCTTTTGGATGTGGAGCTGAATCTGTCACGGCTCTTTGAGAAGCTCTGAATGTTGAGCTGCAGCACCCACACATACAGGAAGTGGGCAACACTGACGGATAAAACAAAAAATACAATATGAAAGAATCAAATAAACCATCAGTTTAATTTGAGAAAAAAATTATAGATTTCATTTGCAAAAGGAAAAAGAGTAGTGGTAAAAAACGAAATGCTGATCTGTGTTTTTTTTTTTTTTTTTTTTTTTTACTTCCTGAAAAGAGGGCGAGAGGAAAATGGTGACGAAGTTCAGAGGCAGCGCTGCAGCACAGACGCTGGGCAGTGAGTGAAAACAGGATTTTAAATTCTGAAGAAAACGTCACTACATATTTACAATATTGTCATTAGAGTCAGCTGCACCAGTTTCTGCTCCTGGACAAACATGAAGAATGTTTCTGGGAAGCAAACCATCGTTCGACATTTTTAAAAAGACGGTGCTGTTTCAGTAACTCAGGCCACTTCTGTTTGTGCAGCGTCTCTGCGACCGTCACTATTTGGCAGGTTTGGCCTCGGTGGGGTTTTCTCCGGTGTCCAGGGTCTTCAGGAGGCGGAAGAGTCCGGCAGCTTCACGGATTCGGCTGAACTCGATGCAGAAAGCCTGAACCTCGATGAAGAGGTCCTGAACGTTAATGATCTTGTTCCGGATGAGCGACTGGAGGAAGACGCAGACCAGACGGACCAGACGGTTCTGGAGGAAAACGACACGTCACACTACAGCCTCCAAACTCAAACAGCTTCAACTGAAACTCAACATTTTTCATTATAACAGGACTGAAATGGGACGAATAAACTGAGTGTCGTCCAGTTCCTTCTTTTCTCACAGTTTTGATGTATTTCTGTTTTAATCATTAGGTTTGTTATCTCGTATGAAATAAATCTTAAGCACAACATACAATGGATGTAGAGGAAAGCAGTGACGTATTAATGACTCTGAACGACATTCAGTCCAAACTGACTTTACCAGCAGGTTGGTTTGAAGTCTTGTTCTGTACCTGCATGTATTTGTCTTTGATTTGCTCACAGGTGGAGATGCAGTTGGAGATGTAGAGGTGGATGAACTCTGGAGGAAGGTCCACAGCTGTGGTCAACCTGAGGAAGCATTGAAAGAAGAAAAGACTCCTTTAAAGAATAAATTCAGCCGGTCTGATAATCCTGCCTGCAGCGCCAACTAGTGGTGACAATGTGTTCTCCACCTGTGCAGCAGTGATGATGGACGAGCATCAACTGAAACTCATACATAAAACATTTAAAAAGGTGTCTGACAACACAAAAGCATCTCTTTCAAACTCACTCACTCTGACTCAACTTCAAGCTCCAAAGTTTTCTGAGGTGATTAATGAGTCGTTATTGGTGACAAAGTGAGTGAAGACCTACAGAACCAGGTACGTTAGTCAAGTGATTCACACCACAGATTGTGTCATTTTTAACATGCGAGTCATGACAAAAGAAAACAGCAGCCTCACCTGTTGACCACCTCCATGGAGTGAAGCGACATGTCCATGTTGACCAGCACCGAGAAATACTCTGTGATCTGGCTGCTCTGCATCAGCTTCAGCAGCATCTCGATGGCCACCAGCGGGTTGTTCTCCACCAGGTCAGGAAGCTTCGCCGGGGACAGACCGATGTGATAGACCAGCTTCGGGTCCTTCTCCAGCTCGGCCAGCAGCTACAGGGAGGGAGGGGGAGAGGGAGAGAGAGACAGAGACAGGTAGAATGGGAGAGAGAGAGAGAGACATTAAAACCTCCATTAAAAACTCATCACTGTTGTTCCTCCATCACCATGAACCATTTCACTGTAGTTTATCTGGACTCAACCCCACAAACACAAACACTCACTAGAGACCAAATGTGGATTCATCCGCCGCTGAAAATAGTCCCCAACACATGAACTGTTTCCTCCTGTTTGTTTGTCTGATGAAAACTACAGTGAGCAGAAATTACTGAGCCTAAAACGAAACTATATATTTGTGAGGTGTTTTTAGAGATTTATGTTGGTTAACATGTTGGTTTGAGTCTGAACAAGAGATTTGTTGACAAGAAGAAAAATGTGGAATGACACCAACTTTTTGCTTTAAGCTTTAACTGTTTGCTATGGAAGAACAGCGCCCTCTTCCTGCTCAGTGCAGTTATTAACGTGTCAGAATAAACACTGGAATAATTCAATGTTAAAAATCTACACGCAGTAACCTTTATGTTGCAGTCATAGTAGCATCATTGCTTTGGACTGAAGAGAAAAACTCTAGTGTCTGACTTAAAGGCAAAAGATCGTGCGACTCGACAGCAGGACGCGAAGTCACCTGGGACTGCTGCTGGGCCGACAGCGGGCTCTTGAAGGCCTTGGACATGATGCGTTTGATCTCCAGCCCGGTGCTGTTCTTCACACACATAGAGCGATCCCACTGGATGCTGTGATCCGGCTCGGTGGGGTTCAGCCAGGCCAGCTCGTCCTCACACACGTGGAGAGGAGGCGGCGGCCTGATGAACTCGGGGCGGAAGTGACCTGAGGACAGACAGGAGGGGGACGTGTTGTTAGGACGGACAGAGATAACAGGTGATGTGTTACCAGCAGCCAGACCCGTGTGTTTTACATTGATCTTGGTTGCAGATGGAAGCTTTTCGTCTGTCTGTGTATCTGAAACTGTTAAAATCATTCATGATTGAGAAGCTGGCAGTGAAGCAAGAGAAGGACTCTGATTAGTGATTTCTGTCTCGTTCTGGAACCTGAACACATCGAACCAATTTACCTGTCAAATGTGTTTGTGTCGTCAAGTTTAACATGAACGTCAAATTAACTAAACTTCACGGATTCACAGGGCAGAGAACACAACCCATTGATTGTGTTCTTTGTATTTACTGTTGTGACTCTGATGTAATAAAGAATAAAAAGGAGACCTGCAGAGGAGGAAGAGCAGAGAGCATCTCTGCACAGAAACAATCTGCCGAGTGTTTGATGGTTATTTATTTCTGATTTAGAACAAACACTCAACAAATAAAGTTCCATTTCCCTCTTTCACTAGTTCGCTCTCTCTTTGTGTTAATGTTAATAAAGATCAAGTGTCAGGCCTTCATCCTGACATCTGTAGTTGCTGCGTGTCAGTCAGTTTTACCCTGCAGCTGGAACTATCATAGAGGAACTAAATTTAGTCCCTGGTTCCTCTGATCGAAGCAAAGGTTCATACCTAAGTTCCTCAAAAAATTCTTAGTCCCCTGAGAAAGTTCCTGTGGTGGAAACACTCATTGCTTTGTCTGTCTTTTTTTCCACAATGCCCCATTCTCCCAACTAAAAACGACATTCAAATGAAAACCACTTACTCTCCAGTGGAGGCCGGGGCCCTGTCACCAGAGACTCTATGATCTGATTGGCCACTGAGCTGTCAAATCCTGAGTTCGATGAATCTGGATCTGGGTCGTTGAGGATGCTGGGAAAGCTGGCCTTACTCTGAGTGGGCAGCTCTGACTGTCGCTCTGCACAACACACACACAAACAAAGACACATTGAAAGCAATAAAACAGCGCCTGACTGTGAGGCTCCGACAAACCTGTCCAGTTGCATAACTGCATAACTGTTTTTCACTTAATTTTTTTATACAGCAGCTTCAAAGCGTTGATCATCTAAAATGAAGAAGTTGAAAGTTTACTGAGAACAGTGTTGTCGGTTTCTTCAGCAGATAAACAGCTGAGTTGGAGGATACTGACCAGCTGAGTTGGAGGATACTGACCTGCCAAGGCGAGCTGCAGCCCACTGATGTCTATGGACTGAGGCATGTTGCCGACGTCCATGCAGGACACCTGTCTGGGCGTCTTCTTGAAGAGATCCCTGGGTGGCGCCAACATCAGCTGGGACAGGAAGAACTTCTCGGGCTGAGTGATGGGAGGCAGGAAGCCTGGACAGGTCACATGACACAAAACTAGTCAGCATCTGTTCTAATTCCGTCTGAGGTCAGGATCCACTGTCACACGGGCAGCGTTCACGTTTACTGTGAGATCAGAGCGTCACATCGTTTGTGTTGAGCCCCCCTGTGGCAGATGGTAGAACTGCAACTTCCCACTGTCACGATCTGTTCATCCAACAACTGCTTTTGTATCAGTCTTAATTGTTCAGTCTATAAAGTGTCATGAATGAGTGAAAACTGTCTGTCAGAATTATCTCGAGGCAAAAGGCAACGTCTTCAAATGTTTTGTCTGAACAATTTACAATGATTCTCACATCAGAGAATGTTTGATGCTTTAACACCATCGAACTGAATGAAGACCTCCAACAGCTTCAGCTTCACCTGATCATCGTCATCTGACACACACACATCCCAGTACACTCGGGGACGTACCGGACAGCACCTTCTCCGGCTCCTCCCCGGCAGGTGCGGGGTTCAGCAGGTGGGCGAACACTGCGGCGAACGGGTTGGCGGCCAGCGGCTCGGTGCGGTACATCTCCCACAGCAGGTAGAGGGCGGTGAGCCGCTGCGGGGAGCTGGGCAGCAGGTCCGGCTGCTGCAGCAGCATCACCAGCACCGAGCCCACCCGGAAGTGCTCGGCCTTCCCGAAGTAATGGTGGAAGTGGGTGGAGAGGCTCTCGAAGGTGTTGGTGCAGGCCTCCTCCGAGATGATGCTCAGCAGGTTGGACAGCTCCTTCGGGGCGAGAGTCATGGTGGCTCACCTGGACGAGTTCAGCTGTCTGTGGATCCGCCTGACGGAAAACCTGGTGCTTCTGTTAATGTGGCAGATGAAGCATCTCTGACAGAACCTGTGTGGAGAAAACCATCTGCTTTCAACTACAGGAAGTTAAAGTATCTTTTTTTAAACTACATGAAGTTAAATCATATCTGTTTTCACCTACATGAAGTTAAATCATCTTGGAAAAACAAACCAGCTTCAGAGAATCGTCACACGTTAGCAGCCGGTTAGCTTAGCCGCGCAGCGCTAACTGACACAAACCGCTGGATTCATGCCACAAACTGCAGAATCCACCGACAGAGTCCAGATTCGCCGACAACATAACAGACTAACAGATCCGGTAAACATCCGCCGAGCGGCAGATTCCGGCTGCTGCGGGTTTTATCGGCGCTCTTTGACGAAGCTCTGCAGCTTTTAGCCGTTTAAACTGTGGTTTGACCCAGCGGGCGCGCGGTGCATCATGGGCCGCGTAGTTTCCTCCTCTGAGATGTCACTTCCCTCCTAAAAACAGACTCTTCTCAAACACTTTATGATACTATTTCACAGTAAACAGTTTTATTTCACTCTGAATGAACCAGAAACGCACAACGCGCCACTTTTAAAAGTAAATCTGAGCAGAAAATAATGTGACTGGCTAACGAACGTGTTGCTGTACCCATGAGCCAATGCGGTTTGTCTCCCACGTTCACTTCCGCTACAGTAACAAGCTGAACCGTAAAGCCTTCATGACATTTTCTCTCCTCCGTTTACGTTAATTCACCGAATCAACAAAACGTCTGACTCCAAGTTTACTGATGTCCGTTATCGATTTGATCTGAACGGTGCAAACACCGGAGTTTTAATAAAAATATAGCGATAATGCAGTTAGCAGTTAGCATCAGGAGCTAACACGTCAGCAGCTGGTGTTGTGACAAAACCTCATAGAAATGAGTTTCCCCGGAGAAACGATGATAAACGACTTTTAGCTCGACTTAAGAAAAATGAATCACCAAAGTTTAAGAAATTATTTTCAGTGATTACAACATGTTTCTTTTTGTTTGAGAGAGATGGTTTGAAATAACGGTTTGTTTTCATGTTGTGATAATAAAGGTTTGGATTTTGAATGTTTCGATAGTAAATATTAAATCATTAATAAAATAAAAGTAGCATATTTTCTAAACACAACTTACAGCCTGTTATTAAGTATGAATTTTGTCATAGGTTTATTTAAATGTCTGCATAAGTAACTCGCATGTAAATTTCCCCACTGTGGGACGAATAAAGGTTTATCTTATCTTAAAAAGTCCACGCAGATGTTCTTTAGTTGTCAGTCAATTGTTTTGAATGTTTTTCAGACATTGGTTACATTAACATAAATCTGCAGATGATTAATTTTGCAAATTGCACATATCTTTACATATTTTGTATATATTCCTAGCATTATTTTCTATTTAAGATTTTACTTTTTCTTTTCTGTTATTTGATAAGTAACTGAACAATAAACCTGATTCTGAGTCCTTAAAGGTTTCCTGTGTTATGGGGCAGTTTTTGCGAGACACACACTCCTGTCAGTGGATTCCTATCATTCTACAAAAAAACAAAGCACATCTGTTAGATTTTAAGGATTCACATAATGTGTTTTAGTGAGTAAGACTGAAAATAAACAAAAATAAACTCTTTTTAACAAAAATACTGTAAAACTGATTAACGCTCATCAACTACATTTCTCACCAGGCTTTGACTGCTCTGTGGCTGAGATGAAATAAAAGACAAGAACACAAACAGACTGTTAAAACATTTACTTTCACTTTTTTCTTTCTTACAAAAGAGCGATGTGCTTTCAGGCGTGGTTCACTTTGCAGAGCAGAAAGCTTCTCCAGAAGTCACGTTCTACCAGGAACAGACTGCAGACTGAGAGGAAGGATTACAGCTGACAGTGAAGTGAGAGAGAGAATCCACAGCTCATCTCAGGTTAAAGTGAGAGGACAAGAACAAGCAGGCTGAAAGCTTTCATCTCTTACTGTCACAGGTTGATGCACTTCAGTCACAATGAAAACAGGGAAATTAAAGATTTGATTTCAAACGTGACTCAAGCAAAAATGAGATGCTGAAACCTGCTGATAAAAAATGTTTTTCAGTGACATTAAAAGAACTAAAACAAAACTAAAAGTTTTCCCGATCACATATTCTATGTTTAGTCATGACCCGAACTGCTTGTACTGCTGATAAAAAGCAGAGGAGATAAAAGATCTGATGTTAGATTTGTTAGATGTTAATGAACGCTTGTATGTTGCCAGTTGGAATTTGGTTTTCAGAAATTTAGCTCTAATAGTGAAGTCAGAGCTTTAAATGTCTGCAGGGAGAAGGATGAGGCAGATTCCTGGTAAAATCAGGCTGAGAGAAGCCGTCTGTCACATTTCACAGATCACCTCATTTATCAGTCCACACTGTTTAAAGGGATACTGCAGGCACAACAAAGACCAGAGGATGCCAAAAGGTTTAGGAGCCAAAGACCAGATGAAATAACCGAGCCCATCACAGCGTTGGAAAAAAGGTGACAGAAAAGCAGCCACAAAAATGTGTGGATGAGCTCTCGACAGGCGGTCGTACGTCAGCTTAAAGAAATAATTGACATTTTTCTTCAAAGTTTAGGTTACTGCTCCCAGCATCCTTTGCAGCGTTGGTGTAACGAATGAAAATGACGTCTAAATGACAAAAATGTCAGTTGTTACCAGTTATTTGGAAGAATTCATTTGGAAAACTCTGGTTTTTGTGGCAAAATGCCTCTTAAATAACACTGTACGACAAGGAAACACTGTTTTCAGGTCCACAGTCACAACAAGAGTCCACAAGGGAAGGTTTGGTTTGTACTGGTGCATTCACACACACACACACACGCAGACACACACACACACCTGCATTCACACCACAACACCTGGATATATGGCACTAAGACATCAGCCTGGAGTCCAAACACAGGACTTGTTTTAAAGGACCATTACAACCAAACAGCACTGAAGAAAAACATCACGACCTCCAGCTGATCAAACAGAGAAAAAAAACAAACTGGTGAAACTATAGAAAAAATATAAACAAAAAGAATAAGAAAACACTGTGAATAAAAATGTCAGTTATATATCAGGCATGCAGGCAAACACACTGTAAACTTCAAAACTGGCAACAGGTCCAAAATCTCCAGCCGGCGGGTTGGTCAGATTCAGTTCACTGCAGGACGACGGGACACGCTGAGGCAGCGAAACCACAACGAAGGAAAAGGCTCAGAGATCACACAGCTTCACATCTGTGTGAGTTCATGTGAAACACTTCAGTTTACGGGTGTTTGGTGTCACCTGATCGATGCCCCGTGGAGTTTTTCTTGTAAACAAACAAAAGTTCTGTGTTTCTCTCTGAAACATATTGAAACCTGTCATATTGAGGCAACGTCCACATTCATTTGTTGGCAGGCTTCTTCTTCTCTGCCTTTATTGGCTCAGTGTGATACTGTGAAACCACTGGCAGGAATGTGAATGAGCCATGCGTGTGCACGTGAGTGTACATGTGCATCCTCGTGCACGAGAGCAAACAAAATGGAAACATTGCTCCATGGAGCAACTAGTGGTCCGAAACTCCACAGGGTACCTTTAATATATTGAATATATGTGTTAACGTTGGTCTTTGAGTTCTCTTCCGAACTAGTGATTTAGATCAACAATAAGACCCAGGTTGGGTAAAAAACCTGAACCGTCCTTTAAAGATTTTGAATTTTATGACAAAACTTCACCAATGGACATCAATTCTAGAAGAACTGTCTCCCTCCATCCTGATCTCCAGATACATTTAAGGTCATTTGTTTCTTTCCTTGTGGTAACACACCTCATCGTCACTACACTAACACACGAGAGGCTCAAGTTACAGACTTCACATCAGACAGATGTGCGATGATAACGCAGAGTTCACACTACAGGTTTGTAGCCCTTGTTTTCTGTTTGTGGACCTCGCCGACAAAAGCCCCCCAGATCAAATCAGCGTTCGATGTGCGAGCTGTTCAAAGAGTTTGTCCAAAGATATCGAGCAGGTTAAATATGTGGTCGTGTCGGGGAGTCGTGCAACGAGCTGCAGCCAATGAGAGCAGACGCAGCTGGGGGAGGGGAGGAGAGTCTGAAGAGCACCGAAGCAGCAGCCAGAAACCACATGACAACATGACAACAACAACATGGCTGCAAATCAGCACAGACAACTTGGACCGCTCGATTTCTGCAGACATCCAATCTGGAAGAAAAGAATCCATGATGTCATTTCCTGTCTCACTTTGGAGACTGGAGAGCAGACAGATTCCTCCTGGTCAAAGATCTTGTAACGTGTGACCTTGTGTCACTGATCAGTCATGAAGTGTGAAGGTTCCTCAGAACAGAGATCTGGTCGCTCTGAAGGTCGTGTCGTGTGATCAAGACACGAGGAAGCCGATGAAGACTGATGGCACTGCAGGACGGCTTCGACTTCATTAACAAAACTTCAGAATCATTCACCTTCACTGAGTCAGAGCGTTACTGTCATATTTTCTTCTATTGTAGTTTGATTAGTGTCAAGCTTTCATGACTATTAGTGTCTTTTGTTTTCCTTCCTTCTTTCATCTCTGATTCCTTTCCCAGAGTTCTCAATATGTTTTTGTAACTTCGTAGACGGACAAGATGAAGATAAGGCTCCTGATAAAGTAAGAAGGTTGAGGGTATTTATTAAGGCAGAGGTCAGAGGACGAGGAGCTGAGGGAGAGCTGGGTACAAAAACTGATCTGAAGTTGTAGCGGTCAGTCTGGTCTCAAATGCAGGTGGAGTCAACTCACACATCGACGGGACAAACCGGCTTTCATATCTCAAAATGAACGAGCTGCAGCAAACAGATGGTGAAACAACTTCAGTCCTGCTGCAGGACGACAGAGAACAAATCTGAGCTACAAACAGACAAACCACGGTCTGTTTGATCCTTTACATTATTAAGACGGAAGCAGGTGAGGTCGAGAAGAACGAGGAGAAGATTTGCAGCAGGAGTTACTAAAGTGGAAAAGTGGAAGGATGAGGGTCTGTTTTTGGTGAACCTGCTGGGGAAACCCTAAAAGATCAAATGTTTTTACTCCTAGTCCTGAAAATAGGATCCAAATGCATGTTTTCCTTCTCTGACACGCTGATGAACACAGGCCTGAACCGTCTTCTGCTCGTGTTTACAAAGCTTCTCTTTTAGTCATTTCAACCATATTACTGAAGTTCTAAAAAAATAAAACTGTTGATATTATCTCAGAAATTCATTAAAATACTGCACATTGTACAGGGATGATGTTTGTAGTTAATTCTTCAGTTTTCACTCTGTAAAGAGATGAAACTACATCATTTGTTATTTCACAGCCTCAAACTGTGAACGTCACAGCTGGATTCACTTAGTGCTAATGACAACGGCAGATTTGTCAGTAAACCACACTTTAGTATTTGTATAATCAAGTAGTGATTTTTCTCGACTGACCAACAATAAGAGTCTAAAAAGGTTGTTTCAAGCCAATCAGAGAGGAAGAGGAAAAATAAAACTGAGAAAGGGGAAAGAAAATCTCTGAATTTAGTGTTTAGTATAAAAGCGTCTTTTGCATAGCTTTCTTTCATTCTGTCTCTTTAAACTCTGGGATCAGACCGAATGTGTCATTTAACAGTTTCTTCTAAGTTCAAACACACAGATACAGAAAATAATCTCAAGAAAGACTGTGGATGAGGTCAGGGTGACTGAATGGGAGAAAGAACAAATCCAACAGGAGGGCGCGAAACCAAAAGCCCGGAGAAGACATACTTCAGTTTACAATGATCTTCAATGCAGTTTTCTTTTCATCACAAAACATCCAAAGACCTGAACATAACAAGATCTGTTTTCCTGTGAGCATGAAATTAATATTCCATGAAAGTGCTGAAGTTGAGGTGACAGAAATAATTTCACCACGACCAACAAACTTGTTATGTGGATTTCCTGTGATGATTAGAGAACTGTCCTCTCACATCACTCAGGGAGGGAAGCCATTTCTCAAACAGGGTCAAACATGGTCACACCAAACAGCATGAAGACGCCTGAAGTGCGTCTCTGTCCTCCAACAAGAGAACTAAGACTTAACTTATCTGAAAACATAATCTGAACCAGCAAAGAACCTCTGAACAAAAGGCCTTATGGGTAGAAGGGGACAGATGGAGCATGGAGAATAAAACCAAGTGTGACCTGATGCTCGTACTCACAGTCACCTACAGGAGCTAGAACCAGACGTTCTGATCTCTGTCCAATAAACTTTACTCACAATAAAATATTAGTGTTTTTTGTTCACAGGCTCTGATTTGCTTGTGAATGGTTAGTGTGAATCTAAAATAAAAATGGAACTGAGTCAGTTTTTCCCTCTGGTTCGGATCCAAGACAGCGAACTGCAGCAAACAACAACACTTGTTCCTCAGTCGGCGTAGTGCATGATGGACTCGACGTAGTTTCCTGGGAAGAGGCCGGTGGTGGCGTTCATGACTCCTTCAAACCAGCCGTCCTCGTTCTTCTTGATGACGTAGATGATCGCTCCTTCCTGGAACGACAACTCGTCCTCCTTGTCGGCAGCGTAGTCATAGATGGCCACCACTGGGGGGAGACAAACGCACCAAAATGTCAGTACTAATGATCAACACATTTTGGATATTTCTGTGAGGGCGACAGTAGGGATACAGACAGGAAGTGCAGGGAGTGAAAGAGGGATGACATGCAACAAAGATCGAGGCAGAGCAGCAGCCAGGAACCGCTTTCTGTCATTCAATAAAGTTATTATAGAGTAAAAAAAAAAGCTGGCTAACTGTCAGCTAACTTCCAGCTAACTTCCAGCTAACTTCCAGCTAACTGTCAGCTAACTTCCAGCTGACTTCCAGCTAACTGTCAGCTGACTTCCAGCTAACTTCCAGCTAACTGTCAGCTGACTTCCAGCTAACTCAGAACTTGAAGCAACTTCTAACACAGGAAGGCAATAAACACAGGAAGTATTAACACCAGGCTTCAAATTATTTAAATAAGTTAAGTTAATATGTTTCCATGACTCTGGTCTGTCAGGTAGAGACTCCCAGGCTGAGGAGGTAATAAGGTTAGCCTGAGGATACTAGTGGTTCTGTCTGTCCCTGTCCCACAATGCAACACACACACCAACATGTAGCTTATTTAAAACAGTGTTTTAATGAACAGGTTCGATGATTTCGGACTCAGCTTTGTGTGTTTCTGCAGCGTACCTTTCTCCAGGTAGTTTCTGGGGGCCCACGGCGGGTCTTCTTCAGCATATGGGTCGTTGTACTCCACAACTGCCGAGTCCGCCTCTTCATGTCCGTCCTCCAATGGCTGCGGAGAGGACAGGGGCTCCTCGGGCTGTGATTGGCTCTCGGCAGCCGGGTGAGGGGGAGGAGGGGCGTCAGAGACTGGAGGTGGGGGGTAGATGTGAAAATGAAAAGGTAAATTATACATCCTGGAAAACTTGATCTGAATTCACTCACTGAATTCTGTAAATGCTAAAAAAATATGTATTTTTAAATTGAGGGACTTTCTTTTGGTTATTATCTGAAAAAAAACCTGAACTAATTTTTCTGCTGAACTGAAGTGGTTGTATTTGTTGTATCTGTTTGGGTTTTGCTGTTGATCCTGGGTTCATCCCATGTGTAGGGGGCAGTTAAATAATAATTCAGTTCAAATAATCTCTGCTGTGTTTGCCTCTTCAGTTGTGTTGGTTTGGGCTGGTGTGGCAGCTGTCAATCAAACAACCAGCTGGTGCAGTTTGCTTGTGATGTGAAAGCAAAACGGATCAACGACAGGATTTTATGACAGTAGACATCATGTGTCTTAAATGAGTGATTTCAGCATAAATTCAGAAGATAAACTGCTATTAAACTCATTTCCTGCTGTGAACTGCCAAAGAAGTTGTCACAGTTCTGCCTGCTCTGTTTAGTTTTTGTTTAGCCTTAGATTTTCTCTGCCTTAGTTTCAGTCTCTGTTCTAATTCTGTCAGTCTTGTCTTAGTTCTGTTAGTTATGGTCCTTGTCATGTTGTAGTCCTGTCCTAGTCCAGTCTGGTCTTAGTTCCTTGTCTCTGCTGTCATGTCTTGTCCAAGTTCTGTTTCTTAGTTCTGTCTTATAGTTTTGTCTTAGTTCTGTGTCTTGGTTTTCTGTCTGTGTTCTGTCAAAGCTCTGTCAGTTTTGTTCATGTCTTAGTTTACCTGTCTTAGTTTACCTGTCCAAGTTCTGTCAGTCTGTCACTATTCACCTGCCATAGCTTCTCACCTCAGGTCCTGGTACTTTCCTACTCACCCCGCCTCTGCCTCACCTGTCAGCCACTCCCACCTCATCTAGTCACCTGTGTTCCCAGCTGCAGCCAACTACTAATCAGGACATTATATAAGCCACTTCATTTCTGTCAGCCCTTGCCGGATTGTTTCTTCTTCTCCTCTGTTCTTGTGCCCTCATGCCCGTCTGTGCTTTCGTCGTGTTTGGATTTATTTGTTCATCTTTGATTGTTTGTTTCTTGGTGTGATTAGGGTTTTTTTGGACACTTTTCTTCAGTGAATTTTTATTTAAGATTTTCTTTTGCCTTTAATAAAGGCCATTATCCACCAATAGTTTTGTGTGTTGCGCTTGAGTCCTTCCCCACTCCCCGTCACAGAAGTGATGCATGAATGCTCTATATGAGCTGAATGCAAACCAAAGACTAGAGGTTAAAGTGACCTATGTTTAGGTCCAGTTCCATCAGGTGCTTCACACCTAAAACCTGCTACATAACCGATTCAACAAAATAAAACAATAAAGAAAAAATCACATAAAGGCTCATGAATCATCTCTAAAATCAATGTAAGATCTGATTGAATTGATAACACAGAGATGCAGATAAATCCAGACACAGACAAACTCATACTGTGACAGAAGTAAACATTTCTGTGACGTCTGATTGAAAAACTCTCCAACATGAACAAAAACTAAACCTGAGTATGTTTATACTCACTGGACTCTTGAACTCGAGCAACGAAGCCCATGAGAGGAAGCTGAGGAGTGAACTGGAGGAGGGAGGAAGGCGGAGGGGAGGCTGCCAACACACACAAATACAGTTAATTTACAAGTTAAAGTTTTTATTCCACTGTCTCGTGTAAACATCAGTGTGAATAAATCAGCTTATTCTGAAACAGAAATAATAAACACATATGACTTCTGTCCATTTCTTAAAATGTTTAAGCTGTGCAAACAAAAAGGTCAAAAACAGTCTTTCAGATTACTTTAGTGTGCACCGCTCACTGTCAAATAAAAACTGTTAAAGGAAAGAGGCGTCGTACAGAGCGCCACTCATAAACCCTGAATATTCGGTAATGTGATAAAAGGAGACATGAAAACAAAGCTGAGTTCAACCAACACCTGAACAGTCGCTGTTGGTTCATACCTGGGCTTTGGTTGTAGTAGGGACCACCGTTGACCTGGTTCTGTGTTATGATTGGCTGGCCAGTCACAGAGGGGGGGCGGCGGTACGGCAGCGACCCCCCCACCTGTGGAGTCTGCTGTCGAGGCTGAGGCCGGTTCATACTGTAGAACTGAGGGACGATGGGACCTGACACAGCGAAGAGGACTGAGGTCAGACCAGAACACAACGTCTGCTCAGTTCATTCAGACTGAAAACGCCTCTAGTTGAAAACCAACAATGAGGCTGTTTGAACACTCAACGTTTTAGAGAAGTGACAGTCGGACATATTAAAATAGAAATTAAAAAAAAAAAAAAAAAAAAAGACAAAAGGTTTTCATCTCTGGCCTCAAGGTGATAAAAATGACCAAATATAAAAGCACATGCTTCACACAGACTTAATGTATATTTGACAGTGAAGCAACCACAAATGAAAAAGCAGGATGAACAACGAGCTGAATGAATCGAGGGACGAACGAACGAGCGTTAGGCGACACCACAGTGTGAGCAGTCGGCTGAATGTGTCCAGGGTCAAAGTTCAGGCCTCCTGTCTGAACACAGTGTCCTGACAGTTCATGAATCCATTGACAGACAAATATTTTGATAATCAGTTCATCTTGTGAGTCATCTCTGAAACAGAAATGCCCCAAATTCTCCTGTAAGACATTAATTAATAGCAACTAATTGATTAATTGAGAAAATAACCATCAGATTAATCAATAATGAAAATAATCTTTGGGCAACATTACATTGAAGAAAACAAAGCAGTTTAGAAACTACAGCCTCGTGTCAGCGTTCAGAGTCTGACAGGTGTACTGTCCTGTTGTCAGTATTTTGACATCTGGTAATGATGTGAATGTCTCT
The DNA here is from genome assembly GCA_025331565.1 of Holacanthus passer. NCBI lineage: Eukaryota > Metazoa > Chordata > Actinopteri > Pomacanthidae > Holacanthus > Holacanthus passer. The sequence goes on along the minus strand of JAFREQ010000070.1, from coordinate 4,510,030 downwards.
GAACGTCCATAATGACGTTATAACAATCTGTAAAGTCCTTCATACACACTCAACATCGGTACTTTCATTCCTTCAGTGGAATGAAAACACAACAGATTCCTGATGAACTTCCCTTTGTTGACAACAACATGGAGAATGGAGGAAGGACAGAGCAGGACTTAGAGAGGTTGGTGATGGAGACGATGTTGGAGAAACTCACCTTCAGCAGGTGATGAGGAAGAGGAGGAGGAGGAAGAGAGTGGAGGAGGAGGGGCGGGAGGAAGGAGAGACAGTTCTCCTGATTGGACCTCGGAGGCGTCAGGGGCGGGGTAAGAGGGTGGGGACGTGTTGGTGGGTGCGTTTGATTGCAAATTTGGTTGAAGAGATGAGTCAGTGTGTTTTGAGGGTGAGTTTGGTGCCAAAGGAGCGTTGGGTTGTGTTAAGGTTGTGGTGGAGGAAGAGGAGGAGAAGGAAGAAGGAGTCGGGGAGGGGGAGGAGTTAGGAGCAGTGGAGGAGGAGCTAGCTGGTCCAGCAGTCGGGGAGACTTCAAGCAGGAGGAAAGTAAAGAAGGAAGGAAGGAATATCAGGAAGGTTCAAGGAGGGAGTGAGGAAACCACAGCGTGATTATAAATATCTGAAGAGCGGCTACTAAAAGATCTTCAAACATCTCTTTCAAAAATAAACTGTTTATTGTTTAATAACATTTGTTTGCTGGTAAATTTAAAATGAACATTAACTATTATTATTTACACGCTTTTATTCTGGACAGACAGAAAAGGAGAGAAAAAGAGGAAGAAGAGAAGAAAGACTGAGAAATGATCAGAAAAAAAAGAATATTCTTCCAATTCATTCAAAAGAAGAAAATAAAACTGAAATAAAAATAAAGTAAATAAATAGTAAGAGATCACTACAGCTCTTTAACACTCTGACATGAAGTAACATGAACAAACAGGAGAGACTGAAAAAAGTGTGTGTGTGTGTTATACCTGGGAAGGTGGAGGGTGGGGAGGGCGTCGGCACTGCGATGGGAACACCCACACTGCCACTGCCGCTGTTCTCCCTGCTGCTGCTCCGACTGCTGCTGCTGGGATGACTGCCTCCACTGCTACCACTGCACACACACACACACACACACACACACACACACACACACACACACACACACACACACACACACACACACACACACACACACACACACACACAGAGTAATCAATGAACTGTAGGAGGGTTCAGGTGTATTTGTCCTTTCCTACATAACCACATGTTACAGACGGCGGCAGAGAACATGTCGACAACAACAGGATGTTTTATTTTGTCTTTGAGTTACTCGTTAGTGTTAATCAGAAGCAGCTGATATAATCTGCTGCTGCAGAAGAGACTGAACATGAGCAGCTGCTGCCCGACTGCTCTGAACTGATCTCTGCTGAGAAGAACGAGCGAAGAGAGATTAAAAAATCTAACTATTTCAATAATCAGTTTAATTAAGCCTTCTCAGTTCTCTGACTGCTGCTCCTCCAATGTGACGATTATTCATTATAAACTGAACCTCTTTGGGTTTTGGACGGCTGTTCGGAGAAAACATGACATAAAGTAATCGATTAATCAAGATAATACTCTGCAGACTAATCGATACCGAAAGTACTGTTTAGCATCTGCACTATTTAGACCACAGCAACGAACATCAGACAGACAGGCAGGCAGGCAGGCAGACAGACAGGCAGACAGACAGGCAGGCAGGCAGACAGACAGACAGGCAGACAGACAGACAGGCAGGCAGACAGACAGACAGGCAGGCAGGCAGACAGACAGACAGGCAGGCAGGCAGACAGACAGACAGACAGGCAGGCAGACAGACAGACAGGCAGACAGCTGTCTGCAGAGAAACATCAGCAGAGCGACGGCTGTAAGAACAGCAGCAGTGAGTCAAGTTAATGTCAACACAGAAACAATGAAAATCTGATTGGCTGTCGGCTCCAGACCAGGAGCAGATGAAGGTGGTGATTGGATGGGAAAGCTTCTCAAACTGCCTGTAGCAGAGCTGTGATTGGACAGCAGAGGTGATGTTTACTATCTTACATTCTGAATGTAAAGATTTCACAGTGATTCAAATAGCAATAATGCAAAATAATCATTTGTATCGATATTTAATTAAATATGTTCAATTCAAATTCTCTTGTGACGTTCATTTGACGTAAAGCAGCTGTAACTGCTGAATGTGGATCAGGCAGCACATGTGACATTAATCTGTTAAAATCAACAAGTAAAAAGGATTTCCAAAAGCAAAACATGCAAACTTAATGTACCATGAAATTTTCCTCTGCAGAGGATCAAAAACAGATTAAGTCTTACAATGATATCTCTAAATCATCTCCAAAAACTGATGAACACTTTGCACTTTCAAATCATTCAGCTGATACATAACTAAAAAGCTATACTTTAAAATATGTTTTTTTCCCATCCAGAGCACCATTAAGCCTGAACAGTCACATAAACTGCAGAGGAGAGAAAATAAAGTTTCAAACTGAAAATGAATCAATGAATTAAAAAGAAACTCAGTTAGTTGATGCTGTGAGGATGGAAGCAGAAGGTTAACACTCTGTGTTCACTCAGCAGTGAAGGAGATATGAATACAGGAGTCACATAAAATGAGCACATGGAAAGTTCTATTTCTTATTACATTTGGAATTATATACTTGACAAATAAAGGTATTAGAAATAAAGGTAAGGTAATATATCTCATTTATTTTCTAGAATTTTTGTGCAATTTTTCAACATGTACGTAGCATGTAAGAAAATATGAAATATTAATGTTTAAAATATAAAAAGGTAAATAGAGAAGACTTTCAACTAGAAACAAAATAAATATCAGCCTAAAATGTGAGAATTGTTGAACATGTGAACATCTTGTGTAGGTGCTTAAAGAGAGTGGCGGTGCTGGAGTCTGTCGTGGGGACCAGTCACCTTTTTCATCAAAATGACAAATCCTGGCATTAAGGCATCCCGAATTTCCCCTATGGGGATCAATCAAGAATTATCTCATCTTAAGAGGTGATTATTTGTGACACAACAAAATAAACAATGTTTTATATCGTCACATGATATGTATTGTCATTATATATGAACCATAATATCTTAGCAATGCACAACACTGTATTTCAAATCAACCGAGCCTAAATGAACTCCGTGAGCATCACTGCTGAATAAAAGCACAGAGGAAACAGCAGCAGATTTCACACGCTGACAAGCCGAAGCAGAAGAAGTGTGATGAAGTTCAAACATGAAGCCAGAAGAAAGGTGACAACTCACAAGCAAAGACTTTGGGAAAATTCAACAACAACTAAACATTAATCAGCCCTTTGCTGCACTCTCATGCCTGTAGGACAAATATAAAGCTACAGCTAGCAGCAGGTTAGCTTAGCATAGCATAAATAGTGGAAACAGGGGGAAGAGCTAGCCTGGTTCTGTACCAGCACCTCTAAACTCACTGACATCTGACATCTTGTTTGTTCAATCTGTACAAAAAAGAGCTTCTGTTTCCAGTCTTCATGCTAAGCTCAGCTCACAATCTCCTGCCTCCACTTTCATATTCAAATGCACAGATATGAGAGAGGTATCTAATACTCGACAAGAAACTGAATGAGTGTTTCCCAAACTTTTCTTTAATCTGAACTCATCTCGAAAAAAAGTCCCCTGACGTCAGTTTGTGTGGAGGGAAACTCTAACATTAAAAGTTGTTACATTATAAAGTATTAAACAAGAAAAGTATTAAAAAATTAAATCTCAAACTGATCCAAAATATTTGCTTGTGTTCAGTCACCTCGTTAAATGTGATTAGATCAGCTGGAAACACCAAGAATGACAGCATGAACTAAAGCAGGCTGAGAAAGAAGGATGTGTTGAGAAGGAAAGGATGCAGCTGTTCTTTAGCACGAGCAAAACTCTATCCTTAACACATCCGTCCGTCCGGTCTGGGATGAAGTGTGTTTGTGCAACAAGATCATTCTGAACAGCAGCCTTTACACATCAACCTCAGACTGTATCGAAGAATCAGTGACGCCGAACATCTCGAACTCTGAAGTCCCAAACTAGACACATGGATGTGTTGAATATCTGCTGACTTGTAAATGAACTCTTTGAAAACATGAGAGAGAGAAACAGTGACAGCTGATGGACTACAACTCCACTGGAGCAAAGGGAAAAGCTCTGAAATCTCGTTCCGGCAGCCATGTTGACACGCTGACACGGCTACCTGTATGTTCGGGGTCGATGGTTGAGGGTGGCGGTGCGGGCCGGACTGGGAAGCTGTCCGGCAGCCATATTGTTCCTGGTGGGGCTGGAGACATAATCGTTGGGCACCACTGGGGGGCGCACTGGCTCCAGTGTCCTGTAGGGGGAGTTCTTCCTGTACAGGCCGGAGGTAAGGGTGGAGACGGGGTTAATGGGGGGGTGGGAGGGTACGTTTATTTCAGATGACAAAGTCAGAAACCGTTGTCCTGTAGGGGGAGCACTTCCTGTTTTCTGTATCTCATCTTTTTTGACTTTATTTTGTTTTGTCCAAAACTGTTTTCAGAGTTTGCTTCCAGTAAAAGAGTCAAAGACCAACTAGTGTCTGTAATCTGAAGTGGAGACGTGTTGAGCTGTGAGATTACAAACATACTGATTCTCTTCTGGCCTCCGCCTCCCTCTGCTGTTTAGCTAAGTAAGTTTATTTTTTAAAATAACATTTCCTTCCTTTAATTCAACCTGTAGCAGAGTCTTGGTCTATTGTCGACGTGTTGTATCTATGACTTTAATTCAAAATTTCTATCCCTTGTAATATTCTAACTTTAATAATGTTTAATGAATCATTTCAAGTCAATTATTAAAGTTAATGTGGGTGACAAGCCACAGGAGGGCGCTGTAACTCTCACTTGCTGTTGTAGCCACCAACCCAGTGCGTTCTAATAATAACTGTGGAGCCCTTAAAGTGGATCTGATTCAACAGTTATGGATTTGAAGGTGGCTCGGTACGTAAATAAAGCATGACACGTAGTTGTACATTATTTCTACATTAAGTATGAGCTGGTTTGGTTCGTCCTCGCTGCAAGAGAAACACAGAAATCCATTAAGGTTGTGTTTAAAGGTCACGATGTATTTTTAGAGAATTTCAACTCCTCCAGCATCACAAAACTGTCGAGAGTAAGAACCAGTGAGCATCAACAGAGAAGAGAAACACACCACAACCAGACTGAAGTCAGAAAGGAGGCAGATTATATTTCTGCCAAAATCAACACAAATAATCTCACTTATTTAAATGTGAGAAACACAAGAACGGTACAACTCTGAAATATGAGGACTTACTACACAAAAACATCAGTGAAATACAATCATCACTTCTGTGATGTGCAACTAAAAAGCAAGGATTAAAACAAAAAACAAGAGTCATACGAGAACAGAACAAATACAGAACATGAAATCCAAGTGTGAGCATGCTTGTTGTTGCTCGTGTGTGTGTGTGTGTGTGTGTGTGTGTGTGTGTGTGTGTGTGTGACAGAAGGACTGGGCCTGTTGATTGCAGCATGATACCAGCCCACTGCTGTGTGTTTGTGCCTCGTCTCTGCGTGTACATTTGTGTTTGTGTGCTGACGGAGGGACAGACGGACTCGGCTTGTTGACAACAGCTTCAGTTCCAACTGTTAAGCTGCTTCTGTTCACTCTTCTGTTCCTCTAAACTTCCTCACCTCACACTCTCTCATTTTATTCTAGAAATTAGTGACATTTTTATGTGTATGTTTGATTCACATTAATCTTCAGGTTGTGGCGCTGTGGAACTTTCAGCAGGGGACAGTCCTGCTAATTAAGATTCATTGTACGGAAACAGCCGGCTGGTCAGCAGGTCACATACAGTAAACAGGAAGGAACACACCACAGGGGGTCCAGGCGGTGCTACGCTACGTTGTTGTGTATCAGCTGTAGCAGGTCGGCTCAGCTCAGTGTACGGGAGCATATATCATTATTATTATTACGGCTTCCCTGTTAGTTACAGTGAAAACAGAGAACGATTAGTGTCAAACTGTGTGTGGACCTTGTTCTGAAGTCAGATCTGTCTGTGGAAACACTTCTCCTTCTGTCTGCCTCTATTTCAGCTCATCCTCATCTTCTGTCGGTCTTTCTCAAATGTTCTTTCTGTGAGTCATTTACGACGGCATCACCTGAATGTGTCGATTAACAGAGTGTGACAAAAAGTGTGTGAGTGTAATTTTGTTTACCGTTACACTCACAACCGTAATTGCTCTAATAAGTATTGTAATGATTTCATTCTCCAAAACAGGAATTCTTAACGAGAATAGTTCAGTATTTTGGGAAATCCGCTTATTCACTTTCTGAGTCTATACGGTAAATATGGACACACAGACAGTGATACTGTAGAAGTGAGAGGAGGAGGAACAATGAAGGACAAAGTGAAGAGTGAAGATGAGACAGAATAAAAGAGAAAAAAAGGAAAATAGAGATAAAGATGAGGAGTGAGGAGGAAGGAGAGATACAGCTGGGTGACCTAGATGTGTGAGGGGAGAGCACAACAAGCTTTCACAACGCATGACGTTACTCCTCTGAGTACTGTGTGTGCGTGCGTGTGTGTGTGATGTCATCCCCTCTGCTGGCTCCAATCTGTAATAAACTCGCCGCAGGATGCTCTGTCCTCCCACAAGAGACAAACACACACAAACTGCAGCACGTTCACAAACCACTTATTTCCACATCGCTGCAAACAGCAACACGTCTGTGCTCCTTTTCCTTTTACATTTAACAAAACTGAATACAACATGTCACATTATTCAGATGTCTTTCACAGTCAGGAAAGAAAAATATCAACAAAGCAGAAAGGAAAAAAAATTAGAAAAATAAACATGACAACGGATGGATAAATGTCAGAGAGAGAATGTGTGTGAATGTATATGTACAGTATATACATGTACAGCATGTGTGCCTGTTAGGATGGTTACATACCCCAAGATGCCCTTGCCTGCCCTTGGAGGGCTGGGCGGTTTCTGGGTGGGGGGGTTGGACCGGGACAGACCCCCTCCTAGTTTCATGTTCTGCTGGCCGTTCACCTGCAGAAACACACACACACACACACACACAAAAATCAAAGGAGAGTCCAACGTGCAGTCCAGGTATTTGAATATGACCAGATCAATTTTCAAACTAATACCTGATAAACTGATAACATAGGTTCTTTTAAATGAGTAGAGACGTTAAAAACACAGGTGTAGATGTTGGTCAATCAGTAACAAGAAATACAACAAAAAGCCCGTTTTTAACTAAAAAGAACAATAAACAACAGGAACTTAACTCAGGAACTAAAGTCACAAAGTGAACTCACAAAGCATCTTTTTCCCGCTCAGTGTTGAGTGATGGTTATTATTTCTGATTTAGAACTCACAGTAGAAATGTATGTCTGTGTTTGATCACTCAGTGTCAGTCAGGTGTACAAACCCAGCTCTGATACTTCTTGTGCTATGAGTTTTACCCCCTGAGCAGGGACTCTTTCTACAACTGGAACTACTGTACAATAACTCCGGTCAAAAAACACAGATTTAGTTCCACCAAACATCCTGGGTCCCCTGAAGGTCCTCGTGGTGGAAACACTCTGAGAGAAATATTTGAGGCGATTCAGAAAATTCTTCTTTTCACAGTTCTTCCACCGGAGAGTACTGCAAAGGTTGTCTGTCAACTCAGAAATGTTCAGTCCATATTCTGGGTCACAAATAAGGGACCTGCTGTGCTAAATGTATAGGCTGAGCATCGGTTGATACATCAGATTTTCATAGTTCTCTCATTATTCAGCTGCCACCTCACATGACTGAAGGTGCTTTCAGGCGGCGAGCAGTTACTGCTGCAGACTCTTTTGTTTTCAGTGTAACACAGCGGCATCAGTAACGAGAACAGAGGATTAAGAACACGTATGTGCACAGCGCACATCAGCATTGGTCAAATGTAGCCTGTGGCCAACCTTTACTGAGCTACCTGACGGCTTAGTCATTTCCTTTGTTTGTCACTGGCATTTCTTAATGCATCTTTATAACGGTATTTTTCCCTCCTCAGTTCCATATATGTGCTGTATTGTCCTTGTGTTATGTACAGGTGTGTTGTGCATCCTTACCTTGAACCTCAACAACCACTTAACACGTCAATGAAAGCAATGGACACAGGAGAAAGAGGAGAGGAGAGAGAAGATGTCTAGAGGTTAGTGTCAGTGCAGCAGCATCATGCAAACATCGTCAGCCATTAAGGCAGAAAGAACATCCCAGAAAGACAGAGATGAAGATGGGCTGAAATAGAGGCAGACAGGAGGAGAGAAAGACTGATGTGACACAGCTCCAACAGTGAGGACATGAACAAAATGTCAAGTTGCACTTAAATAAATCAGTTTTGAAAACACAATGACTGGATAATTAATGGCATCTGTCACTCTGGCGTCTTACACGACTGCAAATGCAAACTCTGCATATTTAGTAAGACACAGACTGGAAACACTCGGCCATGCACACAAACACACAGGATTAGATCCCTGCATCATTTTGTTGAAGCTGTTCTTCCTCTTAGTGTTTCAGTCTCTTTTTGTGGCTGTATGTCTGACACACCTGCAGCACAGGTCACAACCGCTCGTGTTTACTAATGGTTGAAAACATACACAATCACTTCTGGTACGTAGACCTGACTGTCTGCATCTGAACTGTCTCCATATGGGACAACTGAGTGACACTAGACGTCTTTTAGATTGAAAACATTTATAATCAGCGTTTTCAAAATCATCACTTTTATTTTTATGATTATTCCCACCTTGACTCCATGTCCAATGTCATCCAGCACGCTGTAGTCGATGGGCTTCCTGATGTAGCGCACCGGCCTCTCCGGATTGGCTGGAGCAACAATTTTATGTGAGCGGGACGTGTTCTTATTGGTGGTCAAGATGCCAATCTCCCGCCTCGCCACCTTCTCTTTGTGAATGTCAACGGTCTGAAAGGAGAGAGACAAAGACTGAATTTAATAGCTGACTTATGTGCCTGACTTAAATAACATACACAGAGAAAACTATGTGATTTATCCAACCTGAAATCAGATGATCATCACACTCGTGTTAACACACAGAGCTAACATGCTAGATGAAAAGTCGGAGGATCACCAGAGTTCCTACAGTTCATCCTGAGGGGAGCATGAACGTCTGAACCAAGTTTCATCACAATCCATGAGCTATTTCACCAAAAAACAAAAATGTCAGCCTCATGGTGGCGCTAGGAGATCAGGCAGAGGAAAGTCAGTAGGATTCATCCTCTGGGAAAAGGAATGTCTGTATTTATTTGGCTTGTTGACACAGAACATCTTTGATAAAATTAAAATAATGAAATCGGTTTAGTGTGATTTCTTTATTGGAAAATGACAAACAATGGCCATCTTTAAGATGTTCGAACTGTAGATGACTGAGCATTAAGACGTTTTCCTGTCCTCGAGACAACAGCTCACAGAACAGCCATAGAGACCATGACATTTTGCTTTGTGAACGGTTTGTGTGTGTGGATGTTTGTGACACAGCTCCGATTCCCTCGTGTGCTTTTTGATGAAGCTTGTTTGTTTAAGTGAACATTTGGTTTAACAGTACTTCCCCACAGACAGATCGGCCATGATTGGGCAGCAAATAACTGTGTTTTCATTTCTGATGAATCCATTGCTTCTTATACTGATTCATAAATCACATTGTCTCATGTCGTTGTCTTTCTAGTCTGACAGAAAGTTAAAAACCAAAAATGTATTCAATGCGAGAAAAGAGAGTTAATTTCACACTGTAGATATTTTAGTGTCTTAGCATTTTAATATGTATGAAAATCTGTTCTTACAGCCTTGGGTCACTAAAGTGTTAGTTGTATTTTCAGTGGTACATAATAAGGGAATTTACTTCAGGTCTGCAAACTCTAGTGGGTTGAGAAGGGTTGCAAGTCTGTAAGTCAGATGCTCTCTGGGTCTGTGAGAGTTGGCTTCCTAAGTACGACATGAAACACTTGAACAAAGCAGAACACTTACTGTGCATGTACTGAACTATTTACCTCTTACAGACTGAATCCTCTCTATTTTAGATCATGAATAATGAACTGGAGATATTTGTTCTAAAGACAGCATTTGTCTGAACTGTGTTTGAACTGAATGGGTGTGGTTGGACATATACAGACACAACGTGCATTTGTCTGAACTGCGTCTCGTTTCCTCTTCTTCTTCTTACATGACGACTTTGTTGGCCGATTACTACAGCATGAAATGCAAAATGGATTTTGACAGATCCTCTCAGTGTGATTCTTTATAAGAGGGAGCTTCACAGCACGACGTGTTCGCCTACATAACAGATGTGACTGTGTTTCACTGAACAGAAAGCGGTAATTATGGCGTGCAATCACAGGCCGGGCCTGACAATAACAGAGGAAAGCATCTCATTATTTCTGCATGCAGAGATTCTCATTCTACAGAGTGTTCAGAGGTCTGAGGAGGAAAAGGGACCTTCTGTACCACTGAAAACTACATTTCAAGTACACAGCTCCTCTGTAAAGGGACTGTTGGGGATTTCAATGTTCAATGAATGAAAATACTTTGTTCCTACAGTTGGCGTTAAAGAATGAGTCTCAACACAGAGAGCACTGAGCAACGTGTCAGCTTACTTTGTATGGATGCTACTGAGTGTGAGTTGGGAATCTGAATGTGTTGGATGCAGCTGCAGTGTCACAGAAGTATATTGATATGAAGGATTTGTCATCAGAGAGCACAGAACTACCCAGACTGCAGGTCAACCTTTGAGAACATACAGACGCAGATTTGCAAGAGCAGAATCAGATTTGTGTGAGGGAGGACAGACGCATGAGCACAACAAACAGAGATTCTCATGATCGTAATGATCAAAGCTGCTCTGAACCCAAATTCAGACTGAGAGCAGAGTCACCTGTTCATTTAGATCTGACAGTGAAGGTTTGGCCTGTAACAACCTTCATTCTACTTTCAAACAAGTAATCATAACCATAATAACAATAAGAAGAAAAAGAAGAAGAAGAAGAGGAAGAAGCTGTGGCTGCATTCAGAACGACAGCATTTTCAGAATTGGCATGGCTCAAATCTGACATACTTGTCTGAATAAATCCTCTTGAATCTACAGTGCAGGTACGCACGCCCACAATAATTGAAACTGTGAGCTAAATGATAACACAAAAAGGCATTAAATATGTAAAATCAGTCACATGGTCCCCAATCGCTCATTACAGAGGAGCAATACATTCAGAAGCTGACTTTTTTCATTGTGTGAAACTTTGAAACAGACGTTCAGACGTCCTGCTGCAGCTCACTAATCCAAAATGGTTTCTGCCCCCCAATAGTTGGCTAAACTGTTAGTCGTTGAGAAAAGTCTTTCACTGGTCTGTTAGTTGCAGAAAAACAAACCCTCGCTGTCCTTTCAGGAACTGAAAACTGTCATTAGCACTAGGACAAAAGTATCAGGGGCTGGTTTTTAACAGGGAACTGTGGCCCCCAGTTAGCTCAACTAGCCATGCAGCTAACTGGTCGAATGCTGGCGTTTGCACCACTAGCACAGGGACGACAAAGGCTCTTATGAATCCTCCCTGTGTGCTCCCTAATGTCGACTTGGAGACTGAGTAACACCCAGAATTTGTTTTATTTCCATACGGTGTGAGATGTGTGGGAGCAGAAGTCTTGAGTCAGCCGATCAGATCACCAGCGATGCTTCACACTTACTACACAGTTGGTGGTGATCACACCTACAGGTGGTGATCAAGAAAACAGGATGCTTGACTGTGTATTTCAATGCACTTCAATAAACTGGTTTCTGTTGTCTTTCTGTAGTAACATGATGTCACACTAACAAGAGCATGGTTTCCTTGGGTGGGTGATGGATGAATGGAAACCGCTGGAGAGTTATTGGACATGTAGGATATAAGTGAGCTATCGAGGTGCTGGTAGGCAGATCGTTACCTTCAGAAAGAGACGGGCTCGTGATTCCCTATGTTTCCATTGGTTTGCTAAGCTAAGCTAAGCAGCTGCTGCCTATAGCTTCATATTTTCTGTACAGACACAAGGTTTTCCTGTTCCTTAAACTCAGATTTCACGTTCCTGTATGTGTTGGAGTATAACTTGCTATCAGACACCTAAACAGATAATAATTTCCCCTCAGATCAGTGTAGTGCTGAATTTCTCTTTACCGTCTCTACCCCCCAATCTACCTCTGCAGTTTATTACTGCTGCATGCGGATTTCTGTTCTCCATTTTTAAGTGCAATATCGTCCTGAGCTGTATTCTGGGCTGCCGCACTCGTGTTACGCAGTGAGTACAGCAGCGTCCACGCGGCGGTGAACATAAATGAGCCTGCATGCATACATGATTACATACTGAGTACTTTCACCCATGAGGCCTCTCACTGTGAATAACAGAGCTGCACCGTATCCCTGGTTTTATGGACTATGTGCTCATACTTCATGCATGCTGCCAGTTTAAAAGCAGCATCAGTGTGTCTGCAGACACCTGGCTGGGGATAACAAACTGTGCTTTCTTATTTGACTGATTGATGTTGCTTTGCTGGTTGGGGAAAATGTCAATTTGCCACAAGGAAGAAAAACTGCTTTTTTAGGTTGACAACTATAATATTTAGATTTGGGTTTCAGAAGATTGACTGTTTGGAGAATTAGCTGTGCAAGTGAGATTAGAACTTTAAAATTCGACCAAACTGATGATTCCCACCAGACCTGTGAAATGTGGTTGACGGAGCTCTCCATGCGGCGGAGCTGCGAGGCCTGGATGTCCAGCATCTGCAGCACGTTGTTGGCCAGAGTGTTGATGAGGTAGGCGACGCTGGCCAGAGACTGGGTGGTGTAGCTCTTCGTCTCCTCCAGCGCTCGCTGCTTGTCTGCCGACTTCAGGGAGAGAGGACACAGATTCAGCGCCACCAGTTTACTCTTTCATACACAGAAGAAAACAGTATTGGAAAAATCAAAATTAAGACCCAACATGCTCCTCATATTTTTCTGAGGCTTAGTGTTTTACTTTTGTTTTCCCAACACAACACTAAACAAATGTTACCCATAAGCCCTTGGGAACAGCTCAACATGGCAGCTGACTTTTGTCAGTCATTTATTGGATCCTTTCATTCCACGTCTTTATTTCTGTGTGGTTGTAGCAAGGTTGAAATGTGGTTGTAGTATACAAGTATATGCACTGAATATAAAGAAAGATCATAATAATCCTCTGCCTATAGGGATCAGTTTGACCTGGACAGATATGCTCACTATCAGCAGTTTCCACCATATTATTTTGTGTCACACGTTTCAGCAGCATTTAAAATGCAATTTGGTTATTGAAGAATGTGATGAACGGTTTCAAATAGATCTTCAAGTTCAAAAGACTTGTGAAGCTGTGTTTGTCTCCATTTAATACATCTGAGCAGAATGAATGTCTAATGTGACTGACTTCAGAAACACACACACACACACACACACACACAAGATACCTTTGATTTGTGCTGAAATGTCACATTCAGCGTTTTACCAAGTGTGAATTGTGTGTGTGTGTGTGTGTGTGTGTGTGAGTGTGCGTGGGTGCCTGTGTCAGAGTGCATCAAAACATGTGTAACCATGTGTGTTTATGTATTCTGTACACATGTATACTGTATGTCTGCATAATACAACAGGGCCACTATAGAAAGACACACTGATGTTAGAGAGCGAGAGAGAGAGAGAGTGTGTGTGTGTTTGCTGAAGCGTGATGTAGGTCAGCACTAACTCATTCAAGCCTGAGGTTGACAAGAAACACACTGACACCAATGTGTGTCTCTCTTACACACACACACACACACACACACACACACACACACACACACACAGAGTCATAGGTCTAAGTGACCCACAGCCCTACATTCACAGTCAGACCTCAAACAAATACTCTATTAAAAATTCCTTATTTATATAATAAAAAATACTCGATTCTGTTTGGCCAAGTTATTTGTGTCAACATCATAAACCCCAAATTCACATCAGCTGTGTGGTGACGTGGAAGATTCTTGGCCTCCACACTCCTTTGCCCATGTTGTTAGAGGAGGAGGAGGACGGGAGAGAAAAGGATGAACTAGAGCCCAAACACCGTCGATGTCAAATGTAAACAGTGGGATCCAGACACACATCCAACCCTCAAGCTGTGAGGAGTGAGGAGCTCACTAGTCGCTCTGGAGTTTAACATGACTGATCGAAAATATCTCTCTGTTTCACAAAATGTGTCCAAACAGCCTCTATTGTAAAACCCTGATTCCAAAAAAGTTTGAGTCTCTGTGTAAAACATGAATAACAACAGAATTCAATCATTCACAATCAAACTGTTTCCTGACAACAGTTTCCTGAAGTTGTTCCTGACTCCATGTATTAATCTGCTTCATCCAATCATGTGTTCACAAAGTGTTGAACCTCTCTCCATCCTGAGTCTTTCCAGGATGAACCTTTCATACCCAATCATGATCCTATCACCTGTTACCAATCAACCTGTTTACCTGTGGAAGGATCCAAACAGGTGTTTTTGGATCAGTCCACAACTTTCACAGTCTTTTGTTGCTCCTGTCCAACTGGTTTGAAACATGTTGCTGCATCAAATTCAGAAGAAGCAGATATTTACAGAAATCAATGAAACTGATGATCAAACATTAAATATATTGATTTTGTGTGGTTTTCAATTTAGTATCTGTCAAAATTAGGGTTAGAATAGACAATGATCACATTCTGTTTTATTTATGTTTTACACAGACTCAACTTTTTTGACGTCCTGAAGAGCAATCTGTCCTCTGTTGCTCTTCCTGAGCTTTCTACCAATTTTTCTGATAAAGGTCTTTTGGGGAGTTCTTCTTTATCTGAATCGAGGGTCTAAGGACAGATGGTGTTGTCTGCTGTATAAATTGCGAAGCCTCTTGAGGCTAATTTGTGATATTTGGCTGTATAAATAAATCTGACTTGACTTCATCACATCATCCTTTTATCTCTTATTTTCTCCCTCGCTTTCCCATCAGCCATCTGACATCCTGTTAGCTGTGACCTAGTTGGAGGGCTGCCTCCTCTGGCCTGAGGACAGGGCACACACACACACACACACACACACTTGTTTTTCCAATTCCAACTAAATTCATGAGGTTCATGTACATGAATCAGATCTACATGGAATCATACGCATGCTCTGATTCCTCTGACCTCTTTTTAATGAAGGCACACTCGGGTCTGTTGGTCACACTCCTGCTGTTGTGTTTGTCTTCAAACAGCTTCAGCTTCAGCAACACAACCATGGACATGTGGGCAACACTGTTGTCAAATGTTCAATGCAACTGAACTATTTATCATGTTTTATAAATTATCATATTTTAATAAATAATGTGAAGAAGCAAAACTCTTCAGATTTTCACTTGAAAAGTGGAAGCTAGTTAGCCTAGCTTGTTAGCTTCCACCTTCTATGTGGAATAAAAAATGTAACAGCACGATGATGACAGCAAATGTTTAATGTTGTAAAGGGACAGACACTGACCGCACATAACCAACCAACGCCATGTTCAAAGAAACATCACAGTCGTACTACAACATGGAAGACGGTCTGTCAGCTGCTGCCCTGAATTATACACATCTGCAGAATCATCAGAGTTTATATTTCCTTACAACAGTTCAACAATTTCCCAGTTTGAGATGAATAAAGTATATCTATCTATCTATCTTACACAAAAAGTGAGGAGCATTCAAATTGAAGTTCCACTTTAAGTTTCTGCTGTAGATAAACTAGTGTACATGGTCTGATAACCACCAGCTTTCAGTATTCTCACACAGACTCGGACGCCTGCACAGTCTGTGAGTGACAGACAGACCGACAGACCAAGTGTGTGACAGAGGACAATCTGACAATCTGTGTGTGTTAGAGGAACCAACACCTCACAACTTCATGCTATAAATGTCTTTCTCTTTGGCTTTGAACCAGATCCAACAACGTCCCAATTCTGAACCACTCGTCTAACACACACACACACACACACACACACACACACACAGGTCTGTCTGTACCTTCTCTGAGAGAGAAAAGGCCACCAACTGCCAACAGCCTGCTTTTACCTTACAAGGACAGGTCCCTCATTTTGACTGTGTGTGTGTGTGTGTGTGTGTGTGTGTGTTATGGAACATGTTTTAAACTTCTAAAACAGAGGAAATGCATCATTTATACACATTTATATATCACATCATTACCAGAACAGCAAACCTTCTGAGTGAAGTGAATAAAGCCCTTAAACAAACTAAAAGGAGTTTCTTTCAGTTTAAAACTGATGCCTCTACATGACCGACATATTCAAACGAGACCATCAGTGCGAAGATCGGCTGTTAGCCCTGATACCTGTCACTGGGTCTGATTTCCCACGAACCCAGATTAAATGATTTACAACACACAGACCAGAAGAGCCTTCTTCTAGTCAAAGTCTCACAGTGAACTGGACATGCAAAACAAACCTGAATTTTAAAAAGGAGTTTTGCTTTAACTGTGAAATGTGAAATCACGTCAGCTTCCACACACGATCTGCTCGGGTCTGAAACTGCCAAGCTTCTGATAACAGCCTCGTCTTTCCAAACGCTCAGCTTGTTTCGCCCCCGCAGGAGCTGTTCCTGGCACCAGCGCTGAAGGTGGAGGCTGATTCTCCTTCAACTGGAAAACCAATCGCCATGGTTTCAACCCA
The DNA here is from genome assembly GCA_025331565.1 of Holacanthus passer. NCBI lineage: Eukaryota > Metazoa > Chordata > Actinopteri > Pomacanthidae > Holacanthus > Holacanthus passer. The sequence goes on along the minus strand of JAFREQ010000070.1, from coordinate 4,493,286 downwards.
ACACACACACACACACACACACACACACACACACACACACACACACACACACACACACACACACACACACACACAGCGTGGTGCAGCAGCACCATGTGTTTTCAATGAGCAGCGGGAGGTCGAGTTACGTTACGACTACCTCTGCTCACAGTTAACCAGAACCAGCTGTGGAGGACCAGAAGGAGCAAAGCAGGATGGGACTGTGTGTGCGCACATGCTCAGTTCAGGCCAGCTCAGGGGCTTCAATGAAGAAAATACATTTAAATACAATGTTGGGATTAAAAAATGAATGTTGACTTCAGATTGACAACATGTTGGCTTTAATCATGATTGGGTTGCAAATGAAATCAAACATATAATGTGTTGGTTTGAATTCTCTGACTTTTTTTTTAAGTGACAGTCTAATGTTAGGAGACTGTTTTCAACACGTGGATGGACATTGAACTTTCCTGAGTTAGGATCAGGGTATGCATGTTATGTTCAATAAAATACAGAATGCAAACAAACAGTTTTCTACAAATCCTTCTTGTTCCATTTATCAAAAGAAGCCACAGTTGTTAAGTTTAAATGTTCTTAGACCTTCATTCAAACTCCTCAATTCAAGCTAAAACATTAGGGCTTCATGTGCAAAGTAGTTGAGCATTAATAATAAACAGCCTTCTTCATTATGCACAAGTTGTTCCAAACAGCAATGGACCGTCAGAATCAGATGCTTCAACTGAGCAGAGAACCGACGTCCACATTAATTATCAGTTTCAGCACAGATGAAGAGAAAAGTCAGCTCACTGATTCATGTCCTGCCGTTTGTGTTTGCTGACGTCAGCTGACAGACATCTGCAGAACGCTGCTAGCTAACGTTAGCAGGTAGACACAGACTGAACACAGGCGAGTTAATGTCTCAACGACAAACACAAAGCGAGAGCTCAGACTGACACGCAGAGTCTGTTTGTTGAAGTCAGTGTGAGAGGGGCGGAGCCAGCTTGTCACCTGGAGAGTGTCTGAGAGCTCCGTGTTCACTTCACCCAGGAGGGGCCACAGAGGGCCAAACAGGGCTTAACATGGGTCAGACCGGAATCCAAATATTTAGCTCATAAAACAAGATCAGCAACATTATTAGATTATGTAAGAGCTTCCATCATCTGCTGGCAGTGGGAATGTAGGCCATCCAGTGGGGACCGAGTTAGGCCTGTTAGACCCCAGCAGACATGTAGTATGAACAGGCTAATGAACCAGACGTGGTGTCACTGCTGAGAGGACACACAGTGAACACCGCACTGAGCTATTGCAATGAAACAAAGATGGAAATAAAGAAGGAATAAAAGAAGAGAACACTTTAAAAAGGACATCTGAACAGAGAAAAGAGAGAAAAGAAAGAAAAGCACAAAGGTAAAAATGAAGAAAAACGAAGAGGGTGAAATGAAAAAACAAATATGGGAAAGACAGAAAAGGAAGGAGGAGATCAAAGGGGGGAAAAATCAGGAACCAAAACCAAGGATAATCATCTCTTAATCATCATATATCATCATATATATCAGAAAGAAAAGGCAGACTGTTAATGCAGCCTGTCCTGTTGCTGTTGATTGGCAGTGAATACACACACACACACACACACACACACACACACACACACGCTAACCAACTGCAGAGAAAGACGTCAGCCCAGTATTAGAATGTAAATAAGAAATAAGAAGTTGTTGTTGACTGACGTGAGGATTTGCTTCTTCTCTTCTTTGTCTTATATGAAGGTGAACTGAAGATTGTTGTGTCTTAAACTGGTCAAACTGCTGCCTATTAACAGCAGCGTCACAATCAAATGCTGATGTGACTCTTCTGCCTTTTGTTGAGGAAATAATACATTGATTACTGAGAAAAGGAGCTAAAACTAAACTTAATCTACAACTATTTCAATCATCAATCAAAGATTGAAGCCACTTATCAAGCAGATTATGAGCAGGGTGGTTAAAACCATCCAACCTGTTTAAGTGATCAGTAATTAAACATTTTCAAAGTGATTATGTTCTGAGACGTTCTCATCACACCATGTTTCAACTGTTCACACTGACAGATTTAACTCTGCATCATTGTGTTTCCATTCAGCTACAATAAAGACATTTCAAGAAATTTCTTTTCAGACATTTTTGTCTTTCTTCTAAGGCTGCAGCCACATTTCATTCATCTTTGATCATCAGCAAAGCAATGACTTATGTGTATGGAGCAAAACTATCTCTCTATACTGACTTATACATGTATAATAACCACGTCATGTTGACGCAGGAATGTCTGTCCGTTCAGCTTCAGCTGGCTCTTTTCCTGTTGATGGTTCCTGTTCATTCTTTATCTTTGACTTATCAACACTGTTATTAACTGGGAACCAGACTCCCATTAAAGCAGCTGTGTGTTCTGGTTCCCGCTGGTCTACAAACGTCCCACAACTTCTTCAAGATGCTTCAAAGACATTTTGTCATTAAACACCAGTTTCTCTTTCATTCGGCGCCAATGAAACAAACCAATTAAAACATAATTAAATTAAAATACAAACTTTTAAAACTAAATGACCGAATTATCTTCCAGCAGTCAAGTTTCAGTTTGACTACAAACTGTCATAAAAGTTGACATTTCATGAACGCAGATGTGTTTGGTTGAATCTTTGGAGGCTGAATTCACTCTGAGGTTCTTCTGCTGGTCAATCTCTCCGTTTTCACGTCGACTTTTATTTCCATATTAAATGTAACGGGATGATCACGGAGCTGCTGTCTGAGCTGCTGCCGGGCTTCAAACCTGAGCCCTGAGCCGAACACCTGGGGAGGACACACCGACACGCACCTGCACATAGTTGCTCTCGCAGTACTCGGCGACCCTCTCCAGGTTGGAGAAACTGTCCAGTAAAGCTCTGCGTCCCGCAGGAATCTCCTCCTCCAGCAGCATCTGCAGCTCCGCCATCTTGACATGTTTCAGTCCGGCGGCGGCGCGCGCTGACAGAAAGGATGCTGCTGCGTTCAGGAGCGTGTGGGAAATATCACACTCTGACACGATGATCGAGAAACGACGAGAGAGTGGGAATTTTCTGTCGCCTCTGACCTGTGAACGGGAGCCTGTCTGCAGCCACGTTATTCTCAGCTACTATAAGAAAGAGCTCGTTGTGTTTCCTGGACAAACTTGAACTTATGAGAAAAACGTGATTAAGACGAGCTGCTCCTCTGCAGAGGTTTAATGGAGCGTTCACGGACCCTCGGCAACCAGGAAATGAAAAGCGACCGCAGGATGTAGATGAGATCGTTCATGAACAAAATTAACAGTTAAATTACAAGATATCAGATAAATATGAACCTAATAGGCCATATTTTATGTTGAAGCCAGACTTCATCATTTCTACAGTGAATCTGGGGTCATGCACTTGTTGTAGTCACTTATTGTAAATAAAATCAAATAAAAAGTACATTTCTCTCTGAATGCGGTGAAAGTAATGAAAATACTCAACTGAAGTACAAGAACCTGAAGGTTGTCCGCAGGCTGCAGGACTTGTTTACTGATGTCACTCTTTTATGCTGTTGTTTATCATCATGTTTATTATTGTAACTATTCCACCTTAAACATGGACTAAAACTGAAACACACGCAGTAAACTCTGTGTTCGTTGTTTCTTACAGCAGCAGCGCCGCCTTGTGGTCAAAAGCTGTAAAAACAACAGACAGCCTCTATTGCACATGTTCTGTTTTCTTTATTTACACAATCACACTGAGAGAAACAAAGTGGTAAATAACATAATGTAGAAAAACAGCCATGACATGAACAAGTGAAGTGATCGTGTTGCTTCAGGCAGGAATGTCCAGAGTGTCGTCTCCTCTCGGGTATCCCTCCACCTCCATGGTCATCAGAAACTCTGCAGGGACAAACAGAACCATCACATCATCATGGACAAACACTGAGCTAAACCACCAACGCTCATGTTGTAAATGCTGATTCATGTGAATTTATGAAGAAACATAGAGTCTTTTATTTGTCCATTAAAGAATCTGCAGAGCTTCGACAACATCTATCAACATCAGTGACGCCTTTCACATCCAAACCAAAGACACACACCTTCATACAAATGCCTTTGATTCCTCTTAATTATGAATATAAATATACAATTGTGTTAATTTAGTCTGTAACACTAATTTACCCGTTTGTTATTCTTTGAAATATGTAATTGAATTTTACATTTCTTTGTAAAGCACTGTTTAAAAACGCCTGTTTAAAATCTGCTCTATAAATGAACTGACTTGACTTTTACAATCATAATAATAAATAGATAAAGAGATAATAACTGTTAACATATAATTCTACAAAATAATCTTGATGTTTCAAACAGCTCATGTGTGCATGAGTTGAAACCTTCACTGATATCAAAAGTTGGCTTTGAGTCAGCTCAGCCCTCTGAGTTTCAGCTGATATTTAACCTGAAGGTAAAACCTACCTTCTGTGTAGTCGATGTCCGGCCGGGTGGAGACGACAGCCCAGGCCAGACCCACCAACAGCGCCACCACCAGGTTGACTACGATCCACGGCCGCAGGATCTGCTGCTCCGAGCCCGGAGGCCTGGAGGAGGAGAGGAGAGGTAGAACGGAGTAGAACAAGACAACAGAGCAGAGCAGAATGTGAGTTCTCACCACAGAGTCTCGTTGGCTGTGGGATAGAGGTTGATGCGATCGCTGGTCATTTGCTGACTGAGGGACAGGATCAGAGCGATGAAATACACTGAACACAGAGAGATGGATCCTTACAACACACAGCCAGGGCTGGAGGAACAGTTACATCTTTTAAAAAGTGTACCACACTGTAAAAATATCATCATCGTCGTCGTCATCGTCGCCGTCCTGCCTTTGTCTTATGTCACTTACAGAAAGAAGCCAGAGCCGCAGGGTCCAGGGTGAGGAAGCCTCTCAGGGCCATGGAGGCCTTGGCCAGGTTCACCCTGCAGGGGACACGACGTTACTGGAGTCTTTGATCGCTGCACAGCAGGTATTCATGTCCTTGAATGAACACACACACACACACACACACACACACACACACACACACACACACACAGACAGACAGGTGGACAGACTGACCTGTCGAACGCAGACACGGTGCTGATGGCCAGCAGCAGGTAGAGCAGAGACTGGGCTGGGTAGGCCAGCAGGTGATACTGCTGCAGCAGGTTGGGCAGCGTGGTCATCTGCTCGCCCGCCAGCACGTACACAACGATGATGTTCCACACGGCGTAGCCGGCCAGGAAGCCATGAGAGAACAGACCGATCACCCTGCAGAGGCAGACGCAGGAAAACAACAGTCTGTTAATGTACTACTGACTTATGATAAACACTGGTTTGAATATTGAATTTGAATATGAATTATGTGAATTTCCCACTGTGGGACGAATAAAGGTTTATCTTGTCTTATCTTATCTTTCTGATTGGCTGCTCACTGCACCTCAAACATACATCTGTTGAGTTAAATAACGTCAAAGTGCCAGGTGACATTGTGTAAATGATTTAAGATCATTTATCATTACTTTTCTACTTTTCGGTGACAGTTATCAATTAGATTTTCTTTGTTTAATGTTGTGTGTGACAATGTGCATTATTCACATTGTACAGACGTTTATCTGCTCACACAGTCACAATGTGGGGACAAACAGCAGATCCACACAGTGTAAATCACTCAATACATAATAAAGTAAAACCTGGTTTTAGGTTAAGTTTAGGTTACGTGTTCAGTTAGTTATGGACAAACTCTCAGTCTGCTCAGCTCCAATTCCTTTAACATCACATGGTCCTTAAAGTGGATGTAAGTCAACGCCATACTAACTAACGGAAACATGTGTGTTTGCGTGTGTGTGTTTTTGGTTGCGTATAATGTGTGAGCGTGTGTGCAGACCTGAAGCCACTGTGGACTCTCATAGCGACATCTCTGGTGGTCCAGAACTGTCTGGGGTCCATGTAGTCGTCCATCAGCTCTGAGTGTCGGAGCTGCTCAACTCGCTCTGCATGGAAACGCCCTGCACACACACACACACACAGAGAGAGAGAGAGAGAGAGAGAGAGACACACACACACAGAGAGAGAGAGAGAGAGAGAGAGAGAGACACACACACACACACATAGAGAGAGAGAGAGAGAGAGAGACATACACACACACACACATAGAGAGAGAGAGAGAGAGAGAGAGAGAGAGAGAGAGAGAGACACACACACACACACATAGAGAGAGAGAGAGAGAGAGACAGAGACACACACACACATAGAGAGAGAGGGAGAGAGAGAGAGACACACACACACACACATAGAGGGAGAGAGAGAGAGACACACACACAGAGAGAGAGAGAGAGAGAGAGAGAGACACACACACACACACACAGAGAGAGACACACACACACACACACACAGAGAGAGAGAGAGAGAGACACACACACACACACACACACAGAGAGAGAGAGAGAGAGAGAGAGACACACACACACACACACACACACACACACACACACACACACACAGACACACACACACACAGAGAGAGAGAGAGAGAGAGACACACACACACACACACACACACACACAGAGAGAGAGAGAGAGAGAGAGAGAGAGAGAGACACACACACACACACACAGAGAGAGAGAGAGAGAGAGAGAGACACACACACACACACACACACACACACACACAGAGAGAGAGAGAGAGAGAGAGAGAGACACACACACACACACACAGAGAGAGAGAGAGAGAGAGAGAGAGAGAGAGAGACACACACACACACACATACAGAGACACACACACATTGACAAGTCAAAATGTCTATTATGATTTTTTTTTTAAATCATGGTTCATTGACATATATCAACTCATTTTTGAGCCTTCAGTCAGTTCAGAAACAGGAGATTTGAGTGTCGGCTGTTTGTGACCCACAGAGACAAAAGCACCACTTGTGAAAACTCTGTCCAAAACATTAAAAACAACCAAAATGTTTCCAGCTGAGTCGTGTTCTGTCAGAAGCCCGAGACTCCACTTCCACAGAGTTGCATTGACTCGTGACTTTAACGTGGGCCTGTTTGACGCGCTGAACCAAAGAATCCACTGAGATTTCAAAGTATAAATTTAACCTTTTCTTAAAGAAAAAAGATGATCAACTCATGATGGCGTGCGCTAACTCATAATCAAAGTAATCACACAATCACAGCGAACAAAGAAAAATAGCCGTCAACAAAAAATAGGGCGACCCAGCTCAGCCCTCTCTCTGCAGGTGAGTACATTATCGCCCATATCCATGTGACCCACTATCCCTCTATTCAATATGGTCACAAAATAACATCATAACCAAAACAAACATTAACAACAACCAACACATCCCTTAAGCTTATAATAAATGAACTCATGGCTCGTACGATGTGTGATGTGTGTGGTCCCGTCTTCAGCACCTCGTCCTACACTTCACCCACTGAAATCACAGTCACACTCACTGTTCCTCTCCACGAAGACTTTGCCGACCGGCTGACTGTGTCCGTGGGGAGCGGAGAACAGGGAATGCTGGGGGATGGGCGACTGGGCATCCGTGACGATATCGTCGTCTTCGGCTCCCAGGTCGTTGCTGTAGTGCTCCGTCGTCTTCGCCTTCCTGTCATGTGACAGAAGCATTTAGTCCATTTTTATCCACATTGTGTTGAATATCGATGAAGACATATTTAATATTTCATTCATGTTTCTCTCCGGATGAACTGAAATCATTTCCTCCAGCAGCATCCATTCATCCACTATCTATAACCACTCATCCTCAGTTTAGAGGTCAGCTGACACTGGGCCACAGGTGACTTACACCTGATTCGTCACAGAGCCGACACATAGAGACAAACAACCATTCTCACCTTCGAGCAATTTAGAGTCGCCAATTAACCCGCATGCCTTCGGATTGTGGGAGGAAGTCAAAAAACTCCACACAGAAAGAGCGCCACCATCAGGTCAAAATTTTAATCTGTCCATTGGTCCAATTGGTTTCACATCATTAGTTCACTTCCCGGTCCTCACCTCTTCCTTTTCGTCTTTCTGGTTACAGCAACTGTCGTCTCCTCTCCGTCCACGCCGGGTCCGTCCGTGTTACCGTTCGGCACGTCGCCATGTTCTGTGTCCTGATCTGACACGACAAGACATCACATGGAAACCGTCATTATACAGGTTTATTATTCATACACAGCTGAGCTGCTCTGATCAAACACTGTCTCACGTTAAACATTAGAACGACTCAGCGTGTAAAGAGTTCTGGAAAGTCTGTGTTGACACGTGGTCGAATGAAAGGAACTTTAAAGGGAATAAATCTGAGGAGAGTTTTACTCCAGCTTCTTTCTTTGTTGGTGCAGGTTTGTTACCGATCATAGGCGCCTTCTTCTTTTTCTTCTTCTTCTGTGGTGCTGGATCCTGTGGCTCTGGGGTCAAAGGGTCACTGTTGTCAGAGTGGCTCCTCTTGGTCACTTCTTCCACCTCCACCTCCAGACCCACTGCAGGAGAACAACACACAATAGAAGAGAACAGAGTAGAAGAGAAAAGAGCAGAGCAGAGAGGAGCTGTGTGGAGCTGCAGCTCTGGACTCTGTCACCTCCTACCTTCTCCCTGCTCCTCTCCATCATTGACCTCCTTCTTCGGCTTCTTCTTCTTGCTCTTGACTGTTGGCATTTTGGCTTTTCTCTGTGAGAGGATCAACAGTTCCAAACAAACATCAAGTGAATGAATTTGATTACAAGGATCTTTCAGTGTGCGATGGAGTTTTTTTATTTAGGTCAGTTAATGAACGTTTAACGAGGATCTCGGAGGCCGGGTGGTGATGCCTGTTTGAGATAATTGGATTAACCTGAGCTTTGAGGACAGGTGGTGAGCTGAGCTTCAGGAAACACACCTCAAATACAAGTTTAGAGACTTCTGAGTTCTGCTTCGTTATCTGGTCCAGACAGTTGGAAATGGTGATTCCTGTGTTGCTGTGTGGAGATACAGACGAACCTGTTAACCTGCTCAGTGCGTGAAGTAAAAATCCTGCATTTAAAGTTTCACTGAAGTGAAAGTGTAAAAGTATCAGTATCAAAATATATTTATTCCAAAAGTGAAAGTACTCATTATGTAGAATGGCCTGTTTATATTATTGATTATCCTTGTTGATGCATCGATGTGTTCATCAGCTTCATGTTGCAGCTGATAAAGGTCATTCATACGTATTTGTGGCCGTCACTCAGCTGTGTAGAAACAAACTGTCATGTTGTACAGACAAACAACAACAACATCGTCCATCTTGAAACGAAAACCTTTGTGTGCACAGTGGACACCGAGTCCCAAAGACCCGGAGACCCACGACTGTGGACCGCGAGGACCCGCAGAGCCGTGACGACACTTTTGGTGCCGGAGACGCTGCAGAGCATGAAAAGTCTCAACACCAAACAGTCAACACCTCTGGATCTGTGCTGGTCCACTCTCAAGCTTCCACAGCTGTTAACACCAGAAGAAAACCACTCACAGCACTGACTGAGCGAGGTCAAAGGTCATCAGCCAGGAGTCAGTGGACAGTCAGAGAGAGATCACAGAGGCCTTTTCACGTCTGACATCAGAGAGCATCTTTGAACAGAGACAGAGGTTCCCCGTGTTGGACCACCTGCCGTCATGTGACGGGACTGACTGACCACGTCACAGAGATTCACATGTAACCGACAGGGCCCCCTAGAGGCTGCAGGGGCCATGCTGTGGACAGATGAGTTAACGAAACATCATACTTCAACCGGTCACTTCCTGTTTCCTGTCAGTGTTGTTTTTTTAACTACGATCAATCAAAACCTCGACCACATGATTATTATTTGAACCGTGACAGTGAAGGAGTCGTGGAGGCAAACGACATCAGCTCCAGCTTTAACTTTTAGTTGTGCATTTTAAACGTTCATGTTGTGAATCTCATGTCAGCTCAGGCACTGAACCAAACCAACATCAGTGATTTGCAGCTTCTGCGCAGACAAACACACGACGGGCTGCTGAACACAGTTTTCCTTAAAAGCAGAATAAATGTCTCCACAGTCAACAAACAATCTACACAAACTGTATCGGACACACAAGCTATTTGCTCTAAGAGACAGAAAACTAAATGTGACTGAAGGTCAGGATTGCTGGTCTGTTGCCAAACCTCCAGCTTCACTTTGCTGGATGCTTTTTATGAAAGTCTTTGTCTTTCTAATTGTCCACCTTGTTTCTGCCACAAAGAGGAAAAACTATTGAAGCACATGTCATGAAAAAGGTACTTACAGGTGTGTTTGAGTGTTTGTCAGTGCTCACCTGTGCAGCTGAAGAGGAAACACTGCAGACACTCTCTGCCTCCTCCTGCGTCTCTGATCTGATCAGGGAGGGAAAGTGTCTTAGTCTGAGTCTCAGTATAAAAACTCACCCTCCTCCTCTTTAATTCTTCTTCATTCTGTCCTTGTTTAATCCCAAACGGTGGATTCAAGATGGCTGCTGGACTGTAAATTATTTAGATAGAAAACCTGAACGTGAATCAAAAAGAAGGAGATAAGTTAAGCTGACAGGAGGAGCAGAGAGGGAGGAGGCTCGTTTGCAGGATTGAGACTCGCCCCAGGTTTACTGCGGTTGAGCCTCTGGGAGCTTAGTGGTTGGTCGATCAGCTGTGACATCATCTGCTTCTGAGCGGCCGTGGGTGTTAAAGATTCGTCAACATGTTCACTTCACGCATCCAAACACTGTTTTCTGTGCAGTTCATCAGCTGGAGGTCATGACGATCACACAGGAACTGTGGGACTGAGGAGTTTCTGCTCATCAATGTTGTTTTGATGGTTTCGCTCCAAATTAGAAACATTAGAAATGATCTCTGAAGATTGGAGCCGTTTGTTCCACTGATGGTTTTTGGTGATGGTAAAGAAAAGTTGACCCAAACCCAGTTCCTCCACTCAGCCCTGCCTACACAGCTGTGTGGGTGAGAGCGCCCCCTTTCTTCTGGGGATGGAGGCTTAGTGATCATCCAGGCCCAGGCCTCGTCGCAGGTGTGTTCCGTAGCTTTGTGAATCCCTAACCCTAACCCTAAAACTAACGAAGCTGAAACAGGACTCGCCTCCTCTATGATCTGATATAGTTTTGTACCAGCTGAACCCTGAACATAATGAGTTAGAGCAAATGAACTGAGAAGAAATAAAAACCTGGGGACCTCCTTGAGACCAGAAGACCTGATTTTTGAGAGACTCCTTCACTGGTAAAACATGACTGAACAATGAACAACAGGTTTGTGACTGCAGGTTTGAAGACAGGGAGACAAGACGCTTCTGACAAACAGAGACCGAAGACAATTATTTCTGATTGGTTTTTGTTTGGTTTTGGAATCATCTCCAGCAGACGTCCGTCCTCGCTGTCTCTGTCACCGACCGCCACTCGCTGCTGTTCGTGTAGATGACAGTAAAGCTGAGTGATGCCGGGAGGAGACGCTAATCCTCCTGTTAAATCTGCTGAGCTACATCTGCTGAGGATTAACCTGAGAAACACATGGGGGGGTTAGAGCAACCTTTGAAGACAAGAAGACGCATGAACCCACATGATTTTATCCTGATCTTTAATTAGTGTGGACACGTCAGACTAAACAAACAAACTGAGCATAGTTTATGTGCTTTTATGCAGGTCGAAGGTCTGCAGAGACACAAAGGGAGCTCTTCTCTCACACTGATCCTGAACTGACTGAAACACTTTTCTTCTGTTATTTGTCTGTGTGACACAGTGCCACCTGCAGCCTGCTGACGGGTCCTGAAACCTCCATCCATCTCACTGTCTGCATGTTGCTGTTTGAAGGTTGAGCAAAGACAGTTTCTCTGTTGTCCAACACAAAAGTCTCCATCTTCCACCGTCTGAGGACGTGAAGACCCAGAAGATCAACTGCATTTTACTCTTCATCGACGAGGGCCGTCGGCCCGGCGTCGGCCCGTCGGCCCGGCGTCGGCCCGGTGTCGGCAGGTCACTCAGTCTTTAGTGTTCGAGTTGTCAGCTGCTCAGAATGTGAATAAAACACGAGGGTTAAAAGAAAGTGAAACTGACCTCATGGATCAGATTTTCTCTTTTCCTCTCTGTTGGAGCAGCAAGAAAAGATGTTCAGCTGTCTGTTCATTCATTGATTCATTGACAAGTTTTGTAGATAATAACATTTTAATGGCATTGAAAACTCTATTTTCAACATGTTCCACTTCTACACGATCCTCTGGACAGATTTCTGGACAAAAGCACAAAGAATGAGACTGTTTGCAAGTGTTACAGGTTTACAGCTGCTTCCACCTGCAGCCCAAACTCATCTACAGAGAAGAATGTGAATCCCTTCGGTGCCTGAACAAGAGGAAACCATAAACGCACCAAAACATGAAAATCTGAAGGATTCTGACTTTAGCAGAAAACATGAGTTAACATGAGACAAGCGAAAAATCAGTTGGTTTTTGGTTTGTTTGGTTTGGTTTTGATATTTAAGCTAATTATGGATAACTACTGAGGCCTGATTGGTTTAACTCAACCAATGAGGTTAGCTTGTTCTGCCACAGAAGAAATATTTGTATGGTATAAGTAAAAAACACTTGTTCAGAGTTTTAGTGCAAAGACTCTCCTCTTCATCCTGTCTTTACACTCTTCTCTGTCCGCCTTCTTTCACCAGTTCTTTATATTTCATCAATATTGTCCCCTTTCATCCAACACTTCGGTCTTTATTTCTTCTTGAACCTCCTGTCCTGATCTACTCCTGCGTCCGGCTCCAGCTCACAGGGATCCACTGTGGTTCGTCCTGCGCCTCCTGGATGGCGGAGCAGAGCTGCATGCAGGCGTCCTGCAGGTCCTCGTTCACCAGCACTCGGTCGAAAAACTGTTTGTACTTGGCCTCCATCAGCCGGGACGCCTCCTCCAGCTCCGCGAAGTCGTCCTCCTGCAGAGGGAGAAACACCGGGTCAGGCTGGGAGGTTTCAGTCCTGCTCCTCTTTCACTGTCAGCTTTCTGCACTTGGTGCTGTTGTAAGCTTTACTTACTGTGAACGTTCTGTTGACGCTGTAGTTGGTGATGATTCGGGCGTCTCTGCGAGTCTGTCTCAGTCTCTCTGGACCGGGGGCTTTGACGAAGATCACGTAGGGCCTCAGTCTCCCGGTCCGCAGCGGCTGGATGCTCTGACGATAAAACCAACAAGTCTGCGATTACTGCGTTAAACCACCACTGAAAACAGTCCCCAACAAGTGAACTGCCTCCTCCCGTTAGTTTGATAGATACTGACGAACAGGTGTCAGGTGTAGATTTCCATCTTCAGTAGGAACCAATGAGCTTTGAGCTGAAGGTCACAGACAGGAAGTCAAGCATGTTGTCAAGCGTGCAGGAAATACAGAATAAGAACAGCTCTTTTCTTTAACATGAGTGTTTTTGTTAAATGAGCCTGTTAATAACTCATCTTTTATTTAGTCTACTCATAAAAACTAACACATAAATTTAACAATGTTTTGGGACATTACGAGAAGAACCTGTCTGTTATGAAGGAGCCAATCAGCTCTCATCTGGGAACAAGAGACCATTTCAGTTTTTCACCTTGTAAACAAACAGATTCTGTCACTGAGACACATCGTGTGCGTCCTTCAGGTCCAACCATTCCCTGTAAACATGTTCACAGCTGATTTGAAACATATTGAAACCCTGTATTGTGTCCATCCATGTGTGTTTGGCTTTTCCAGGGTTTCTGCAGGATTCAACACGTTCAATGTGTTAAATGGGAAAAGTTGCATTTGGATACATTTATTTTACAGCCTGAAATCCTCCCAAACCTCAGCAGGTGAGAATGATCTGATCTGGTGCTTCTGTCCGAAGGTGACGGTGTCAGTTCAAACAGAGGCACTGACTGAACCGGACTCTCTCCAGGACGGGAGATAAATGGTCCCGTCGAGCTGCAACTTGCAGTCGAGGATTCGGCCGAGAGTAATAATCGGGACGTCACGACTGGCTTCTGAACGAAACTCACATGAGGTTCAACGTCGATGATGCACATCCGTCCTCGTTTCAGCACCTCGTCGACAGCATCGGTGCTGGTTCCGTACAGGTGACCTTGTACTCTCCGTACTCCACGAACCTGAACACACAACAAGCAGACAAACACAGGACAGGCAGGTCAAAGTTAGAAATAATAAAATATAATTAAGATTAACACAGCTAAAGATGTAGTGAAATTCTAATCTATGGGAAAAGAAAATGAAAGACAGAGACAAATGTATCCACATTAAAATTAAAAGCAAACAACAACAACAAGCGAACCCACCTGTGGTTACACACCATGTACTCAAACAGCTCTTTGGTGACAAAGTGATACTCTCGTCCTGTCTGCTCCCCCGCTCTGATTGGACGAGTGGTGTCTGGAGGAACAGCCAATCAGAACCAGCGTGTATTCAGTTACTGATGACACTCAGGAGAGTGGTGAACACAGAGGTCAAATCAGACCAATGAAAACAGCCGCAGACTGATCAGCTGATTCACCTCAGATATCTGATCAAATGTAAATGATCACAGGCAGATTCAGACTGTTCAGTGAAACATGTTACTGAAATGCAAACGGTCAATATGTTTTTATATGAAAACGAGGGCGCGTACGAGGTACGGGTCCCTGGAAGGTCGAAGGGTTCAGTTTGATGAGTCTTTTCCTCAGTTCATTAACTCCGACTCCTGAAGCTCCTGTTCAGAGGAGAAAAAAACAACAGATCATCGATTCCCTTCATGAATTAAAGTAAAACACAGATGGAGAAGAAACAACAGTGAGAGAAAACTGAATGATTCATCAAAATGATGAACTGACAATCGAATGAGACAATCGCGAGCACGAGAATAAACAAAGACACTCGTGATGCTGCAGTCACTTCCTGTTTACATGGTTGGTGTCTCCTGATTGGACGGAGCTGCAGATGTTTCCTTGCAACAGGTTTACTCATTAATAAAGTTTTAATGGTTGAACCTGATTCAGTGAGTCTGGTTTGAAACGAGTTCCTGAGATCTGAAGCAGGACTTTGTGTTCAGACTGAGTGAAGGATTCAAACATTCCTCTCTCACCGATGAGGATGATGAGGCGATGGTTCTCCTGCGGGGGGCGCTGGTACAAAGCCACCTCCTCATAGGGGGAGGACAGAGCGCTGCTGCTGGGAGAGCAGGAGGTGCAGGACTGTCGTCTCCTCCGGTAGGACGTCCTCCTCCAGAGACGGAAACTTCGACGGAAACCAGCTGGTGAGAGTCAAGAACATCAATCGTTCATTCATTCATTCATTCATTCATTCATTCATTCATTCATTCATTCAGTCAGTCAGTCAGTCATTTATCCCAGGGGTGACAGATTTGATCATGTGTTAACCTGCTGACACACAGACTGAGTCAGTGGAGAAACTGATAAAGACAGTTTTCTACAGATGGATAAAAATCAGTTTTAAATATATTCAGTTCTTTCTGTTGTATTATTATTTTATTATCAGCATCATCCTGCTTTATGACTAATTCAGTGAACTGACTGGTCAACGGTGTCTTACCCAGGTAGATTCCATCAGTAATGTCAGAATCATCCTCATCTAAAGGAAGAAAACATTAGAATATTATCACCACAAATGGAAGAGGTGTGTGACATGTCAGTGTCCAGTAGAGGGCAGCACAGAGCTGATTCACTGCACAAACAACTTTTACCTCTGACACTTCAACTACATGAGAAACACTTGAGTGAGGCTCTGAATGCAAAACGTGATCATCAGCAGTGATGAACATCAGTCATCAGTCTGAAAACCACCGACGTGTGTTTCCTCCGGTTAGAACGACAGAAAATGCTCATGGTTCATTTCAGTCTCTAAAAACTGTCAGAGGTGTTTGAACAGGTGTTTTACCTTTTAGCAAGCGTTTGTCATCAGCATGTGTTCGATCGTCCTCTGCAACACACAACAACAGAATAATTCCTTTACATAATCACACATATGTGTATCAGTGCACAAGAAGCTGTCACACAGCTCCATGTGTCCACATTCGCCGTGCATGATGGGAGTTTGACGATCAATCATCAGAAAGACACTGAACTGAAGAATCAAATGAACAAAACAAGCTGAAACAGTAAATAATGAAAGACATGAACTGAGACACTCAGACGTCAAACCCACCGTTATCAGCCAGAGTCACTGAGGACAGCAGAGACAAGACAGAGACAAGAGAGGGACAAGAGAGAGAGAGACAAGAGAGAGAACAGAGAGACAAGAGAGAGACAGGAGAGACAACAGAGGGACAAGAGAAGGACAAGAGAGAGACAGGAGAGACAACAGAGGGACAAGAGAGAGACAACAGAGGGACAAGAGAGAAACAAGAGATGTTTGTTAAAAGTGATGTCTGCTGTTTTGAAATCACAACATTAGGCTCATACAGAGGTTCACGCTGCCCCCTGCAGGCAGAGAGTTCAGTTCAAGGCCGGACAGCAAAATGTCAAACAGATAGAAAGGCTGTGATTCTTTCATTTTACGTGGCAGATAAAGAGTGTTCACATGGACACCTGAGCATTGTTTTAAGACGGACTTGAAAAAATGTGAACTTTAAAGACGCACAAGAGTAGAATCCACAGCACATATGAAAGAACTGAACTCATACTTTTAATTTAGAGCTCATTTATTCATGTGGTTGCATTAATGTCTTGATTTTATTGTGAGGGATTTATGTATTTTATATTCTATATGTGTTTTTTAACTAATGTCCGTCTGCTGATACACGACACAAACTGCAGATGTGCATTAAGATAAGATAAGATGAACCTTTATTCGTCCCACTGTGGGAAATTTGCAAGGGTTAGGGTTCTTATCTTATGAAGGTGAGAGATAATAATGAGTCCTCACAGGGTCTGATGCAGGTATGAACCTGTAACGGCTGACACCACCACTGCTCCCTCTGTTTACTGAGAGAGAGAGAGAGGAAGATGATCAATGATCAGTGAGAGATGAAACAATGAACTGATTAGTTGTAAAAGTAAAAAATTAACAGGCGACTATTTGGATTAATAGATTAATCATTTCAATTACTGAAATAAATATACCAGAAGTTTGCTACACAAAAGACATGAAAGGCATTCAGTGTGTGTGTGAGGCGTTCAGGTGTGTGAGGCGTTCAGTGTGTGTGAGGCGTTCAGTGTGTGTGTGAGGCGTTCAGGTGTGTGAGGTGTTCAGTGTGTGTGTGAGGCGTTCAGGTGTGTGAGGCGTTCAGTGTGTGTGTGAGGCGTTCAGGTGTGTGAGGCGTTCAGTGTGTGTGTGTGAGGCGTTCAGGTGTGTGAGGCGTTCAGTGTGTGTGTGAGGCGTTCAGGTGTGTGAGGCGTTCAGTGTGTGTGTGAGGCGTTCAGGTGTGTGAGGCGTTCAGGTGTGTGAAGTGTGTGAGGCGTTCGGGGTGCATCACCTCTTCAGCATGCTGGCGGAGGGGATCAGCCCGGCGCAGGACGCCGTGCAGGGCAGCTTCCTCGCCTGCCACCAGCGGCCGTCCGACTGGTCCACCACCTCCAGCAGGTCTCCACGGCTGAAGGCCATTCCTGCATCGGGGCAGGGGATGGAGGCGTCCTGCAGGGGGCAGTAGTCCACCATCGCCCTCATGTACACCTGACGGACACAGAGAAAACTCACCAGTTCAAATTACAGTGGTGGAATGTAACAAGGCTCATTCACTAAAGTACTGCACTTACAGTTTCGAGGTACTTGTACTTTACTTGAATATTTTCACTTCATGCTACTTTCTACTTTGACTCCACTACATCTCAGGGGGAATGTTTGTATGTTTCGTACCGACTTCATGTTGGTGCTGCTGCTTTGAGCTGCGTTGGGAATGACTTTGAACAGGATGGTTCCCTGAGCGTTGATCTGACAGGAACAACAACAGGAGTACGTCAAGACAAATTGTTTTAAAAAGCTCAAAATCACATATCGCTGTTTTCCTGGTGCAGCTTCGTCCGTCCGTCCTCAGACCCTCGACTTGAGTCTGACTCTGACGGAGCGACAGGAAACAGAGCAACAACATCTGACACGTGTAACTGATAAAACAGACATGAAGAACGTGGACGAGGACGACGCTTCGCGGCTAAAACAGCTTCTGTCTCTCTGCACTGAACACAAACTGTTTTCATGTCTTCACATCAGTAAAAATGAAATGTTTCTTCAACATGATTCAACCTGCTCGAGAAGCTTTATTTTTTGTTTCAGGATCTTTGTCTTTTTCTGTCATGTGACCTACCAGAATCTGGATGACCTGCTCAGGCTCCAGAC
>JAFREQ010000070.1:4337500-4472500 GCA_025331565.1 Holacanthus passer | reverse complement strand
GCGCCTGGGCGTTCTCTTCCACGCTGTCTGTGATCATGTCTGTCGCTGCCATCATCTTCTGGCCAAGATGGCGGATGTCCTGGGTGCCGTGCTCCATGCTGCTGGCCACCGTCTGAACACTGGACCTGAGCTCCTCCACGCTGCGCTGCTTGCTGAGCTCAGGAGGCTGAGGGTGCTGACGGCCGGACGCCAGCTGTTGGTTCTGGAATCCATTGTGACGAGGAGCTGTGGAGTAGTGGATCATCACAGGATGATTTAGAGTCTTTTCTTGGCGTTTGTGGTGAGGTCCAGTTGGACGCGGGTGTTGCCTGCCGGGGACGGGCAGAGTGCTGACCCCAAACTGCCAGGTGGAGCGATGAGCCGCAGGACTGGAAGGGGCTGTGTGGGCTCTCAGAGGGTTTCTCCCCGGACAGGAGGGGGCTCTGCCGGGTGTCGGGATGTTCCTCGAGTGTCCCCCTGCGGCCCCCTTTCTGTACAGGGCGGGGGAACCGGGAAGGCTGAGGCTGTAGGCTGGGACCGGAGGAGGGGGGTAGGCATAGTCATCATTACACCCAGCGGCCGAGGCACCGTCCCCCCCGCTGTGTTTGGGCTTCTCTGATAATGAGCCTCCTTCAGGAGGATGTGTGGATGAAGACGGGAGAAAAAGTTGGTAGCATTAGTGTCAATAGGAAAGTGAACCGTGAGAAAAGAAAGCAAAGCAAAAAATAGCTGAATGATTGTGATATGAAAAAGACGGACGAAGACAATGATGGGATTTTTTTAACTTTCAGTTTCAGGATTTATTGACGGTGAGGATGTGAGTTTAAAGAAGTGATAGATGAACTAGATGTTGAAACACTTTCACTGGATGAAGGATGCACTTTCTGATCGAGGCATGATGTCCAGTATTAGTAACGTCCAGTCGCTCCTCGTCCAGGACGCAGGAGAACATGTTTTCCACCGAGCTGCTCACAACTTCACTCAAAAATCCACAGGCGGTTCTGTTCTGATTCTGATAAATCAAACCCTGATTCAGGTTTGTCAATTACAGTTTTGTAAGTTTTCCAGATCTGCAGCTATGAGATCAGCTCTTTGTGTGTTACATGAACAGAGGTTGCGTTAATACAGACAGCTGTGATTATATCAGGAGGTTTTGTCTCCTATTATTGCAGCCTGATGGTGTCATATTGGCGTTACTGGTTTGGTGTTATATTTTTTAGATGGCTGTTCTCTGTATTTCTGTTTTTTCCACTGTTTAATTTTTCGAACAGTAAAACTACAGCATGTCACCAGGGGTCGTCGTTTGCGTCTGAGATTGTTGTGGCGTCGCTCTCTGTCCTCCTGACTCGCTTCAGACATATCTGCTCTGATGTTCGAGCGTTCAGTCCCCGGTTCACCTTCAGCGGGATTCGTGGGATCATCGACTGATGATGAACCTTGAACTTCTTCCCTGTTGCTCTTTGGTGACTGGATGTCTCCATGACAGATTGGACAAAGAATGAAATGACTGCATGAAAACATGGACAGATGCTTAATGAGTGATTGTCCTCCTGTCTTCCTCCTCTTACCATTGCTGGGGGCGGGACTAAAGCCAGAGGGAGCTGATTGGTTGAGCCCTTTCTTCCAAAGCTCCGTGGCTTGCGGACACAAACAGGAGCTTCCCGTTGACTCATACTGTGGGAGGAAGGGACGTGGCTGCTCTCCTCTGGGGAGGGTCAAAGGTCGGGCTTCACTGTCAGCTGCCCGGAGCTCCTCCCTGGACCACGCCCTCCTCGCAGGCACGAGATGCTCCAGCGTGAGGCGGCGAAGGCTGCTCCAACGACTACGAAACGCTGATCCGCCTCTGCTCTGCTCTCCGTTCTTCATGAACAAAAGATAAGAAGCTAAAATCTTTATGGTTTAAAAAGGATCTTTTCTCATATCTTACAGTTAAAACACATATCTGTCGGACAGCGATGGAGAAACGATGCTCAGGCTTTAAAACACCAGTCGGTTTTCTACATGACTGATGACTAAAGAGCTTGTGGTCGGTGTGATGTCTTCTCTCATGTCTGTACATGAGGCTCCAGCTGCTTCCTCTAAAGCTCTCTGTGCAACAAACAGTGTAAAACCAACAGTTTTCACCGTCACACGGGTTCATGTGCCCGATTATTTCCATCTCTTGCCGTCACCCTGAAGCTGCCAGGTGGAGACTGGAAAAATAGTGGAAGAATAGTCTGACACATAAACCTGCAATGTGACGGTTTCACACTTGATTAAACAAACGAGATATAACACGTGAAAGAAAGTGAATTTGCTAAAATGTGAAACTCTTCCTTCAAGGTGAGGGAAAGATCCTGGTTTCAGTCAAAAGTCCATAAAGAAACACATCGTGTCTTCTGCTTCAGCTCACTTTTGAGTTTTTCAGTATTTAGTAATAAATACATTTCTGAAAACTTAAAGTGCTGTGAGTGTCTGAACTTACAGTTCACATATGTAATGTTAATCATGCTGTATGAACAGATGAAGAACAAGGAAAACATTTTGTAGATGTGTTCAGCTGTGAAGACCAAATTTAATCTGAGCAGAATATGAATCTTATCACTAATTGAATATGTTATTATAATAATGTCCGACTCGAAAATGTCTCCTCGACACCGTCACAGCCACCACAGCTCAGAGATTCAGACACGCATCAAACAAAAGCTTGAACAGTATGATCACACACATTCTGCTCAGAGACTTCATGTGGACACATGAATCGCTGTGTTTTACAAGCAGTACCAGAAAAAACCTTCCTTTCATTGTCTCACCAGCGGCTGGTTGTTCTTCACCAGACAAACGATCCTCATGGCCTCCTCGTCTTCAGGCATCTCATCAGGCAGCGGAGGTAGAACAGGTCCATAGTCCAGCTGGGCTACACTGTCGTGGGAAGACAGGAGGGCCTGACAGACAGGTAGTGACAGAGAGACAGGTTACGACAGAGCATCGATCCTGAGCTACGCGTGGAGCCGCGACGGGAGCGTGCAGACCTGGACGTGTGGAGAGCCGAGGACGCTGTAGAGCTCTCGAGCTTCGGCCGAAGGACGGTGGAGCTTCTGGAGACCGGTCATGATCTGAGGGACACACAGACAGATGCTCGCATTCAACCAAAAGACACCAGACTGTAAGGGACCCCCTGCAGGGACCCAGTCTGAGACCCACTGGGCTAAACTGACTGAACGCTGCTTTTCATCTTGGTGGTCAGGTAACTTTACATTTATAGCTGCAATATTTTGGTCTGTGTGTGTGTGTGTGTGTGTGTGTGTGTGTGTGTGTGTGTGTGTGTGTAAACCTCATGTGAGAGTCCGGAGGCACAGGGCAGGACGGGGCTGGGTGTCAACCTCTGGAACTGCAGCAGGCACTCATAAATCTGGAGAGACAAACAGGAGATGACTGCCTCATATATCCAAGGTGTGTGTGTGTGTGTGTGTTTGAGTGCAGGCGTGTGGAGGTGGCTCGTACCTTCAGCAGAGCGTGCAGCCATGGAGCGCTAAGTAGTTCATGCAGAAGCTGAGCACCACTAACGTTTCTGTGGACAGCTTGACCAACGTCCTCCACCACACTGGACAGCACAGCACTGACACCTGCACACACACACACACACACACACACACACACACACACAGAAAAAACACAAGAAATAATGCAGAAAGGAACAAAGACGTGCAGTTTGAGAGGAACATTTCTGACCACGGTTGTGGTTCAGACGTTCATCTTCCTCACAGTCTTAGTGACTCTGCATGTTTTAAAGTAACTAACTGCACTTGAAAAGCCTCTTGGATCAAAAAGCATCGACACAAAGCTGAAAACAGGCTGTTTGTCTGATGAAGCTTTGCAGAGATACGTGGTTCTCACAGGACGACCAGGCTACAAACACATGATGATCTTCTACAATCTGATGCTCGTCGTTCAAATGAGCTTCAACATCTCCAGCAGGAAAAAGACTCAGACACATTAAAGCAGCAGAAGAAGAATCCAGACAACATCAGGTATCATCAGTCTTAGTACTTTTACTGCAGTAAAGGATCAGAGTACTTCTTCCAGTTCCTGTTTTATACATGTAAACCAATGATCAGAATCATGTGGTGAAAGACAGACTCCAACATGCAGGAGTCTAAACGCTGCTGTAACAGTGTGTAAAATCACAGCAGATGTTTGGTGGACATGTTTGGGTCAGACAGGATTAACATGAGTCTGAGTTAGATCACACCGAGTTCAGGGTTCAGGCTTCATTTAAGACAGCAAACAGTGAAGGTCAGGGCTGTGTGTGTGTGTGTGTGTGTGTGTGTGTGTGTGTGTGTGTCTGTGTGTGTGAGTGTGTGTGTGTGTGTGTGTGTGTGTGTGTGTGTGCGTGTGTGTGTGCGTGTGTCTGTGTGTGTGTGTGTGTGTGAGTGTGTGTGTGTCTGTGTGTGTGTGTGTGTGTGTGTGTCTGTGTGTGTGTGTGTGTGTGTGTGTGCTTCTCACCGTCCTCCATAGCGTGTCTCATGCTGATTGTCCCGACTGGAAGAAGAACAAAGGCTCGTTCAGCTGAAAATACATGTGAACAAACTTTTAGTGTGTGAAGAAGGTTCAGAGGCACAAAATGAGGCGTCTTCATTTAAAACACTGAACGACTAACGTTGACGTGACAATCAAGAACGTACTTTTGGATCAGGATGTATTGTTACAGATGAAACTAGCAGCAGGATATAAAGTCATTTATATCAGCTCCATCTTTAACAGCTTAATATTTAACACATGAATGATCAATAATGATAATCAATAATAACATATATATCATTCTGAGGGTCATTCAGCTCAGTGAGTACTCTTGGTACTTTACATATATTTTGATGCAAATACTTTTACTTAAGTTAAATTTTGAGTATTTCTACACTGTAGTATTACTACTTTTACTTCAGTAAATGATCTTGGGACTGTTTTCGTTTGTACCTTTAGAAAAGTGCATCTCGTGTTATTTTTGTACTTCCTGTTACAGCGGCAGGTTACTGCGTGTGGCCTAATTTGTGGTTACGTCTCCTCTTTAGCTTCTTATCTTGGCTCAGCTTCCGTTTCCACTGGCAGCGTCCGGGAGGAGCTTCCATTAAAGGATGTGAAAGTCGTCAAAAGTCAGCTGAGCTCATCACGCAGCCTCAGCAGCTCCTCACAAGGTCGAACACACAGACACGACTCTGCTGGGAAATACTACGAACTCAGACTCACGTACTTTTACTCCCAATCGAACTGTCAGTGAGTTTGATGAACATGGACGTGTGTGTGTGGTTTTTAACAGTAAACTTATCGAAAACATCTGACTTGTGCCTAAAATTGAAGGCAAACTTTGTCCAGATGTTTTGATTTGAACCGTGAAGCTATTCTCCTGTTATTCCCCCTGTGGGCTGTTTGAAAAGAACGAGAGCGTGTGGATGTTTTAAAGGTGAGCTGAGCCGGAACATGAAGGTCATTTCACAGAGACGCAGCTGGATACGACCTGGTGTGGATCTGAAGAGACAGCTCTGTGACGTGAGGCAGCTCCTGTCTGAGCCTGAGTCTGTTTGTGGGCTGCAGCCGCTGACGCTTTATTTTATACATATATATTATCTGTCTTGATGCTTTTTGTCGCTGTTGAAACGTCAGTGAACTAACTGATGTAGCTTAATGTTGTTGTTGTTCCAGCCGCTGTGGTTTCCAGAGCCTTTTTTATTCACTGTCGTCATGTTGTTTTGAGTTTTGCTCAGTTAGTTCTCGTGAGACTGAACTGAGGAAGATGCTTTTATATCGATACTGTAACTGATCCAAAGTGTTTGAACAGGAAGTTTGGACGTAACAAGATGAAGAAAATCGCTGCATCGCAAAAACACAACTCGGAGCCGTGTTGTTCTCTGAATACAGCTAAACCATGACATGTTACACAGACATTCCTGATTCTCCTGATGACTTTGATCATCCTCTGACTTTTCATCTAGCGCCATCATCAGGTCAGCATTCTTATGAGTCCAGTACTTTGGTTTATGACCAAACGCCATCGGCTGGACTTTGTGCAAATGTTCTCATGCAACCAAACTGAACTAAGATGGCGAACGTCCATCATCATCATGTTGGCAGTCAGAGCTGCTGACACGGCTGCGAGCATCATCACAGCTCCAGGCTTCGCTCAGTCCTCGCACGGAAACACGCAGCAGTCAAACCTGGAACAGAGACCAACTCACCGCCTCCTCGTCCTCCTCTCCCTCGGCTCCAGGCTCCTCTGCAGTGATGTTTCCGTGTGTGAGCGAGTCAGCAGCCAGTGGTTCCTGACATGGATGTGATTTTACTACCAAACTAAAACAGACACTAATCCTCTCTAACCCGACTTAATCCACCCACCGCTAACCTCTCTGTCCCTCTCTCCCGCCCCCTCGGCCCTCCTTCTCTTTGCTTTCTTCTGGGATCTTTAAAACCTTTCTCATGTCCCCGGCCGTCCTCCTGTCCCTCAGTCCATCTGTTCCTCTGCTGCACTCCACATACACGTCTTCCTCTCTTTAGCCTGTCACTCATTCACTGCACAGCTTCCTCATCCTGTCATGTTCTCGCTCGCTCACTCACTTTAAGTACTTCAACAGATCACAAAGCTTCTTAACTCTTTGCTGCTTTTAGCCACACACACACACACACACACACACACACACACACAGAGTCAGCGGCACAGTGTTAACAGGGAAACACACAATAACAGTAGTTGTGATGCATTAAATCCTGCTGCAACATCTGGGTCTTCAAGAGGCCTTTATCAGCTGTGTGTGTGTGTGTGTGTGTGTGTGTGTGTGTGTGTGTGTGTGTGTTGGGGGTTATCACAGGCCAACGGTCACTGGGTCGCCTCCACACAGATTAACACTGATCCTTCACCGAGGCCACAGAAACAGGCAGATGTAAGAAAAGATGGCGGCTCAAAGAGGAGCTGTGTTTTCATGCAGCTCCTCGTCACAGAGTCCAAAATTCTGATCTGACCTGGAACATTTGGTCCCAAAATTCACAGCCACAGTTTAACAACTGTTCAAATATGAAAAACTAAAGTGTCTGCTGTGTGAAATCAAAGGCAGCGGCCCATTTCTATTCATTCGTCCAGACCTCAACATGTTTTTTGTCTGTATTTCTAAAAGACAGACTCACTCTGGTCTCACAGTGAAAACGATTCCTGATTCCTGATTCCATGTTTGGGCTCATTTTGTTATCTTAATATTTTCTTTCTATCTAGAACTTTTGATAATGTTTTAAAAAATAACAAAAAGAAGTTAAATCTGCTGTTTGCTTTTAAAGGCTAAATTCTCTGTCTGAACACAGTTTGTTTCTTAACAATGTTGTTGGCTGGTTCTTGTTAACAGGCTGGGTTGTGTTCATGTGTTTAATTGTTCTCGAAGGACAAAGGAGATAATGACCTGTTGACCAGACTCATTATTGTGTTATTGATTCACAGAACTTTGTTGCTTGTTTCTAATAATCCAGCAGGTTAGATGTCGTCTCCTGAGGCCAACGCTCTGTGACCGCAGGCTCATAATGAGCTGTTTCCAGGACTGTCCCCTGAGGCCTGGACTCAGGTGTCTCACCTGAGGTCTCAGTCCAGGACACTAATGACACTCATTACAGTATTGTTGCATCAGCTGCTGGGTCACACTAACTGGAAACTTGTTTCATTCATCCCTCTGAGACACACACACACACACACACACACACACACACACAAAACACCTTTCACAAAGTCAGAACGCTGCAGGCACCGATGAGCAGCTGAGGGTCTTTGGATTCACATAGTTCTTAACTTTCACACGTAAATCAGCCTTTATTGTCACATTTAACACTGATTCCAAAAAAGTTGATTCACTGTGTAAAACGTAAATAAAAACTATAGTACAAAGACAATATATTGAATGTTTGATCATCAGCTTCATTGATTTCTGTAAATATCTGCTTCTTCTGAATTTGATGCAGCAACATGTTTCAAACCAGTTGGACAGGAGTGACAAAAGACTGTGAAAGTTGTGGACTGATCCAAAAACACCTGTTTGGATCCTTCCACAGGTAAACAGGTTCATTGGTAACAGGTGATAGGATCATGATTGGGTCTGAAAGGTTCATCCTGGAAAGACTCAGTCGTTCACAGCGAGGATGGAGAGAGGTTCAACACTTTGTGAACACAAGGTTGGATAAAGCAGATTAATACATGGAGTCAGGAACAACTTCAGAATCATTTTGGAATCAGGGTTTTACAACATCGTGAGGGTTGAACTCATCCAGTCAGGAGCCACTGTGGGAACCAAATCCAGCTGGTCCAGAGAAACTGTGCCGCCTCCACACTGAAAGGCCCTGAACAGGCCGGGAATCGAACCCAGAGTGCTAACCATGCTGCCCAGTGGCTGAGCAGATAACAGGTCATACGATGAGGCGCCGAGTCAAAGAGCATCAGGGCGGAGAGTCACAAGAGACAGGTTTTCAAATGAATGGTCAAATGGAAGCAGCAGAGACAACGATGACCTGACTTTTAGTTCCTGGTATCGGTGAAGCTCTGAAAACCCTGAATACTACATTTCCCATACTCCCATCGTTTGTAGTCTGGCACTGGTTCACTGAAAGCAGTGAAAGCAAGAAAGTCCAGAACTATGAAATTACATGAAACTTTCTGATTTATTTTTTGACTTGAAACTTTTGGTTTTCTCAACTTTTTAATTTGCATGTCTGTGTGAAATGTGCAAATAAAATAATGGGGAAAAATGCATAAAATCATTCCATAGTAAAATGAATGTAACATTACAAGCAGTGGAACACAAGACATCACCACAGATTTATTTTACTCAAATCATTTTATTAGTTTAAATTCCACATTGCTAAATTATCATCTGTAAGAAACAAGACAAGAGGACATGTCTATGAAGTGCAGGCATGTGTCCTGAGCATCAACATTTAAAATGTTTATCTTCACTTTAACACCAGTATAAACTGGGAGCACTGGGAGGCGTCCTGCGGTCAGCTGACTGAGCCACAGTGGCCGGTCGGGGTTAAAGACGCTTAGTGAAATGTGTAAATTAAAATGAAAAGCTCGGCAAGAAAACGCTGCAAAATGACAGATCTGTTCACAAGCATAACATCACATGTTTGAAAAAACTAATACGGCATCAACGCTTCATGAAGCTCTGATGATGAAAATAAGGAGCTCTGAGGACACAAACACACATTCTACACAGATACAGTTCATAGAGGAACATTTATTCCTGTCGCCTGGATTATGGAAGTGTAATTCAATGACTTTTAAAAACAAAAACAATTGGCTGAATTGAACTATTTTGCCTTTTTTAAGCAGTTTTAGTGGGTAGTCATGAAACTTAAATACATGTTAGTGGCATAAAGAACAAGCAGTGGCAGGTCTGTGTCTGGTCTGCTGTCAATGTGTGGACATTTATTGGCCGGTCTGACCCTGACTGGTGATAATCTGGACGTCATATGAGTCAGTCATAAAAACAAATTCATTAAATTCCTGTCAAGAAAACCACATGACTGCATTATTACAGATGAAATAACTGTACGAGTTAACAGTGTTGATGTGATTTGACCTGACAGAACAACCTCCTGACGTGTTTAGAAATCTCTTTCATCTTCAGTCCATATATGATCGGATTGAACAGAGGGTGATACAGTATTACTTGTAAAGTCATGATTAAACGAACAGTTTTTGGAACATATGATTCTAATCGAACTATAGTCACATCATAAGTAACAAAACAGGAGAAGCTCATCAAAACGATCAGGTGTGGTAAACAGGTCTGTGCAGCTTTTCTCCTCACTTCTCTGCTGCTGCGATAGGATATTAGAAATATCCTGGTGTATGTAAACAGGATGAAGAGCACAGGGAGGAGAGCAACATTTAGCAGAATGACTACACCATACACAGACAGTGCCTGTGAGGGCGCACATCGAAGTTTGTAAATTGAATTGTTACAGAAAATCCCTTTCAAAGTAAAGCTACAGAGTTTTGTATTGGCATTCAATGCAAATGCCACCGTGATCTGACAAGCAGGCAGAAGCCAGGCTAAAGCCAGAAAGACACTGACGGTCGTTCTTCTCATGATAGTTGCATATTGCAGAGGTTTACATATAGACACATATCGGTCATAGGCCATGGCTGCCAACAGTAAGAACTCTGAATAGGTCAGAATGTAATACATGATACCCTGAAAGAGACAGGCTGAATATGATATGATCTGTTTCTCTGATAAAAAGTCAATCAGAAGTTTTGGGTAGATGGTCGTGCTGAAAAGAACAGAGTTGATTAACAAAGCTGCAATAAAAATGTACATGGGCTCATGAAGGTTTTGATGAATCCAGATCAGACACACAATAGTAGAATTACTGCAGATGATCAGAACATAGACTGTGAACATAACCACAAGATAAACATATCTGTATTTGTGAACTTCCACATACCCATCAAGAGTTATATATGTCACATTTAATTCAGCATCCATTAACATTCTCAAAACCAAATTGTCGATCAATAATGCAGGCAGATCAGATGACAGGCAAATGATAATAAACAAGTCACACCGTGAAGATATCAGTAACATGTTACCTGTGTTGATCTGTCACAGACACCAAGTCAGGTTTGAGTCTGTGGACTGTTTTTATCGGACTGCCTCACCCCCCATGGATCTTATTAAACCCTCCACTAATGCGTAATCAGCTTCAGAAAAAGCGTGGTGGAGTTTGCTCTCAGCGGGGTCGTGTGTCCCCATCATGTTTTCCTGTGCCTCACTGAGTGACCGCGTTGTTGCCTGAGGTTTCATCATAATGTCTTTTCACTGTCTTTCTTATTTTCATGGACACACTTAGCTGAGGGACAGAGATGGACCAGTCCAGTGGCCTCAGGGTTTCATCTCTTTGCAGATGATGTTCTGCTGCTATTTTCAGGCCATCCAGAGTGCAATGAGTGTTTGGTACGAGAGTCAACACCTCCAGGTCTGAGGCCAAAACCTACAATCAATATATCCCTCTAACAATTTTGTATTGTGTGTGTTGGATTCAATCCCACAAACACAAACTGAAAATATTCCCCAACAAATGCAGGATTTCCTCCTGTTGGTTTGATAAAAACTACAGTGAGCAGCTGTTTGAGGAAACTACTTTTTCATTATTGAAACTATATACTTGTACATCATTTTTAAGGATTTAGTGAAGCAGTGGACTGAGTGTCACAGACAGTAGGGAAGTTGGAAACTTAAGAAAGATCAACTCATCATATGTTCACCTTGAGTGAAAAAACACATATTCGGCCCACTTCTACAATGTGGCTCCATCAGTCCCAGGAAACCATCTTTTCACCGAATGTTGAAACAGGCCAGTTTAGCACCGGGACTCTTCTACTAAGAGCCATGCTGTGGCAGCAGAATGTGGTTTGACGACGTCTACCTGGCAGCATTTGTGGCTCCAAAACCTGTATATGTTGTTCAGTATTAATGGTGCCTTCCCAGATGTGTAAGCTCCCCATGCCATGGGCACTTATGCCTCCCCATACAATCACGGATGCTGGCTTTGGAACTGTGCACTGACAACAAGCTGGGCGGTCCCTCTCCTCTTTAGGGCAGAGGACGCAGCGTCCGTGATTTCCAAAAAGAATGTTGGATTTTGATTGGTCAGACCTCAGGACAGTTTTCCACTTCACCTCAGTCCATCTTAAATTGGCTTGGGTTCAGAGAAGTCGCCGGTGTTTCTGGATCATGGCACAGACAACATCGAGGGGGTACAAGGCCAGTACAGGAGCTGAAACAAGACTTTTGGTTTCAGGGTTCAGAGTTTGACGGAGTTGGTCACCTGTTATTGTTTCTTTTGGTGAAGAGTTTAATGAGCTCCATGGAGGATGAAGCAATCTGATAAAAACACTTCACAAACTCAAACTGTGCACTTTCTGAACTTTAGAGATCAGCACACACCAACTACCTTTCAAAGTCAGGTAACTGTGAACGAATAGCTCACTCAAATACTGATTATAGATCCATTTTCAAAGTGAATTTAATCTTTACTCAGTTGTAATTTCACAATGTCTTTAATATTATCTGCCTGTTTCATTGCTTAATGCTTATTTGTGACAGTGTCAATGGATGAAGAATTCAATGTAACATATGTAACTCTTAGTGGGTTTGTAGAAGTTCACAAATACAGATATGTTTATTTCCTGATTATGTTTGGAATATATATTCTAATAATCTGCTGTAATTCTACTGTTGCATGCCTCATCGTGATTCATCAAAACCTTCATGAGCCCATGTACATTTTTATTGCAGCTTTGTTAATCAACTCTGTTCTTTTCAGCACGACCATCTACCCAAAACTTCTGATTGACTTTTTATCAGAGAAACAGATCATATCATATTCAGCCTGTCTCTTTCAGTTTTTTTTATTTTACTCTTTAGGTGGTTCAGAGTTCTTACTGTTGGCAGCCATGGCCTATGACCGATATGTGTCTATATGTAAACCTCTGCAATATGCAACTATCATGAGAAGAACTACCGTCAGCATCGTCTTGGCTTTAGCCTGGTTTGTACCTGCTTGTCAGATTTTGGGGGCGGCTGCATGGAGCGCTAAGATAAATCTCTGTAACTTTACTCTGAAAGGAATCTTTTGCAACAATTCAATTTACAAACTTCACTGTGCGACTCCAAGAGCGCTCACGGTGTATGGCGCTATGATCTTACTCAATATTGTTTTTTTCCCGTTGCTCTACATAGTTTTCACATACACAAAGATCCTCATCATATCCTATCGAAGTTGTAGAGAAGTGAGGAGAAAAGCTGCACAGACCTGTTTACCACACCTGCTGGTCTTAATCAACTTTTCACTGTTGTGCATGTATGATATTATTATAGTTCGACTAGAATCATATGTTCCAAAAACTGTACGTTTAATCATGACTTTACAAATAATACTGTACCATCCTCTGTTCAATCCGATCATATATGGACTGAAGATGAAAGAAATTTCTAAACACCTGAAGAAGTTGTTCTGTTAAGTTTGAGCTGCTGTATTAACTCTGACAGATATTGGACAGTAATGTCGTCTTAATAATGTGTTGTAGATATGTGATTTATCTGGTCCTTGAAAAGTATTATTAACGAATAAACATCACTGTAAAAATATAATATCTGAACCATTTTATTCAATCAACTAATCATAATTGTCTTCATCCATTTTTCCTTTTCTCTTCAGTCAGTCACATTAAAACAGAACCTTGTTACTTATAATAACATTTATATGAGTAACATCATCTCTGGTTGTATTGCTGAAGTTCATAGAGTGAAGATGAACATTTTAAATGTTAAAAAGTCAAAACTTTAAGATAAATTAATGCTGATGGTCAATGTTTCAACTCTTAAGTCACAAAAGCAGTTAAATGAGTTTCACAGATTTTTCTCTTGTAATTTGTTAACATATGGAATATATATGAAGTATTTATATTTACACTGATATTGGTGCCCCACACTGATGTGTCATGTTCCACACCACTGATAGAAACGATGAACTCAAGATTATGTTTGCACAATTCTGGACTCCACACGATTCTGACTAGAGAGTTAGCAGAATTAAATGTTTAAACTCTTGTGTCAGGATGCTCCAGTATGAACCGTGGAGAGCTGCAGTTCTTCTACTAGCTGGGAGGTGTCACCACGAGGTGGGTTGTTGTGAGGTTCAAAAGTACAATGACTATAATAATATTCAGTGCTCATAGCCTTGGGAATTGACTTCCAGAAGGGAAAGAGTTCTTTTCCACAGAAGAGCTGTGGCGTGGCATTAGATGCCTCTGTCTCCCAACCTTCTGACAGGCTCTGAATCTTCTTGTGTATGATAGGATGAGAGTGAAGAACCTTTCAACCTGGTGGGACAGTTCAGCTGATGAAGGCAGAGCAGCAGCCGGGACACACTGCGCTGTCATGAATCTGTGCTTCAGGAACCTTGATGGACTCTGGAGGCCGTTGGATCAGTACACAGGGGTAGTGTGGGCCTGTCAGCGGGACTTGATGTGCCTAGTTGAGAGAAGGGATGGGCAGGAGATCTGCTCCTTTATCTCCTCCTCTGACTTCTCCACTCCTCCATAGTGCCTTTTGACAGTATTGCAAGTGATCGTCTACCACATCCTGCTTTACATTCATCATATGCAGGACACACGTGTGCAGACGTGTTGCGCAGCTTGTTGTTGCTCAGTGACCAGACAAGTCAAAGCAGTCACAACAAGCTGGAGGTGTGTGGATGTCTCCCTCCTCAGAGTTCATGCAAATATCCCATATACATTATAATATAAAGTCATTTGTTACCATGTGACCGATGTTCCACACTTTACATCGTCACATGAAGTTTTATTCATTCATGAAGACCCTGAGAAGAGTCTGCCAGGTTAAGTGATCTTGCACATATAAACTTCAACATGACTTGAGAAAAGTTTACATAGAAAATTGGTCAGTAATATTATGGTCATATTAGGAAAATACACAGAAATGAACATATCAGAATGAAAAAAGTTTGAGATAAAATGTGTGGTAAATACACAATTAGGGATAATGAGCATACAACACAGTCAAAAAAACACATTTAGTCCTTTATTGATGTTCAATTACAGCGTTTTAGTCATTTTATATGCGTATTAAGGGATAGATCAGCCAGCCAATCAGGTAGCAGTTTCATCTTGTGACGTCGCTTTCTTTTTGACCTGCAGCAGGAAGAAAGCTCGCGGCGCTAGCCTTAGCATTAGCCTGTGAATAAAAAGCTATAAAGTAATTAAAGTTGCCTGAAGCAACTCTGGCAACTCCTCAAACGTTCACTGAGCTGTGTGAGTAGGACCAGAGGGACCTGTCACCACCGGTTTCAGAGGAATAACCGCATTGGTGAGATACATTTTGATTTCCGAAGCGTTCGTGCTAGCCGCTAATGCTAACAAATACAATGGGAAATGCCATTGACCTTTGTTAAAAGTATTAGCCAAGTTATTGGAAATGAAACTTGTAACGTAAAACGTAGCCGATATATTTATTCCTTGTATATGTGATAAGCACTGGATGTTCATTGGTGTCATTTTAAGCACCTCAACTGTGCATTTTAAGCACATTAAGCGGTACTTTTGGCCTTGTTTAAATGTTTTGTGCAGGTGACCGTGAGCCGCCATTTTAAGGCGCGAGGTGCAAAACGCATCATGTCTGTTGTTGGATGTTACTAAACTTGTTTTATGCCAATTTCCATGTGAATGAATGTGGGAGTATTTTTGTATTACTGTTCACTTTGAATTAGAGGTTAGGTTATTTTAGTAACCATAATTCCCTTAAACTGGAGACAAACTGTACCTCAGTTGTTAAAGGGCTATTGCAAAGTTTTACTGTTTGGAATAGTTACTCTTTAGAGAGCAACAAGTGACATTGACGAGATATTTTATCTTTTTATCGTTCCATTACTCTAAAATTAGTAGTGTGAATGTGAGTTCTGACCTTCCCCATTACAGGTCAGGTTTTTTGGACCTACCTGGAGTTTGACTGTGGACACTGGGGTCCAAGCTGAATGACTTTTCGATGTTTGATGGCGAGCTACAGCCCAGAGGATTCTCAATTGCTCAATTGCAGATCCGTTTCCGAGGATTTTGTCTACACACGCATGCAATCAATGCACTCTACAGCACGGTAGGACGAACAGTTTCTGTTTCCACAGTGGTGCCAAATTGAACTAGCAGTTAATTGAAACAATAAAATTAGTGTTGAGTCCACATCAGTGACTGAGTGAAACAGAGGTGTTTCTTTGAATTGAATGTGTGAGTCTATAGACCAATTTGTAAATATTTAGTTGTTTTATTTTCCATTTCCCGGTTCATGCTAATTGTGTTGATATTATATTTTATTTTTTCTACTTTTCTAAGTATCTTTCATGAAATGGAAGAGTTCAACCTTCCAAAAGGAGCTATTGTGTCTGTGTTGATTGTGGTGTATTGTTGGATATACCTGGGCTCCGTAGTCCATCCTAGTAACTTCTGATTATTAGTAACACTTTAGCTTCATACTACATTAATATTTTAACTCTTTCAGTAATAAGGGTTACACATGCTCAGGCTTAGTTATGTCTTATAGAGATGGTTCCTTTTCACAGCCTTATTTTATTCCCCCAAATATCCTCCAGCCACCAGATTAAAAACTTGTGCTCTCTGGTCTCATCCTGCCAGGGTAAAGCTGTGTGGCTGCAAGAACGTTACGTTTGTGCTTTTACAGTGTCGTTCAGACAGCCTGTATGAGAAGTTACTTTGTACAATGTTCATTTAAAGCACAACATTATATTCCTAATATTTTTTATCAGCCAACCACACCATGATGTTTTCAACATTAAAAATCTTTATTACCATCTTCATAAAGTGGTCACAAAATGTACAAGTGATCAGTGTTTTTACAACAACAATAATTAGAGAACATTCAAAATAAAAACAAGACAGGCGTTAAAACAAAGCTGTTAAAGATGGCAAGATAAAAAGTAATGGAGTCAGTGAAGTTGTCAATATCATTTTAAAATAAACTCTCATAGAAACAGTGTAAAGAGGCTAAAACAGGTGTGATGTGACCTCATCCCTTCGCTCTAGTAATTATAAACTAACAGAGATAATGACAGTGACATGTACATCATTAACAGGGTTGTGCTTTTGTGCAGTTATTGTCATCTAAAGCAAAGTGAAACATTCAGAATGAAACCTGAGGTTCACAGTTTACACAGTCACTCATATGAATGTTATTACCAGCAACAAGGATCTGTTAGTTGAAGGCAATAGGAAAAAATGAAACTTTTATTATTGCAGTGAATAAAAGTGACTTTTTAATAACTAACTGATCAGTCACCACATTGTTGGAACTGTTCTTTACTTTGTTTGTTAGTTATCAGAACAAATCCTGATACTTTCCAAGGATCAGAGAAATCCCACCTCTGCATTCTTAATCTAGAAGAAGTCATCAGTGTTTGTTCATTCTGTCTCGACAGAACAACAGCTTGAGGTGTTTAGAAATCTCTTTCATTTTCAGTCCATATATGATTGGGTTAAAGAGAGGATGATACAAAACCAGTTGTAAAGTCATTATTAAATGTGCAAGTTTTGGAATATCAGATTCAACTCTGACTATAACAACATCATATGTGCACAACAAGGAAAAGTTGATCAAGACCAACAGGTGAGGTAAACACGTTTGTGCAGCTTTCCTCCTCACTTCATAACTTCTATAGGTTACTGCAAATACTTTTGCGTATGTAAAAAGTATAAAGAGCATCGGAATAAGAGCAACATTTAGCAAAATGACCAAACCACCTATAGAATGTGCTCTTGAACTCACACAATGAAGTTTGACAATTGAGTTATTACAAAATATAACTTTCAGAGTGAGGCTACAGAGCTTTTTATTAAAACTCATTGTAATTGATGCCACAAGCTGACAAGCAGGCAGAAGCCAGGCTAAAGCCAAGACGATGCTGACGGTAGTTCTTCTCATGATAGTTGCATATTGCAGAGGTTTACATATAGACACATATCGGTCATAGGCCATGGCTGCCAACAGTAAGAACTCTGAACCACCTAAAGAGTAATATAGAAAACCCTGAAAGAGACAGGCTG
Organism: Holacanthus passer; assembly: GCA_025331565.1. Taxonomy (NCBI): domain Eukaryota; kingdom Metazoa; phylum Chordata; class Actinopteri; family Pomacanthidae; genus Holacanthus; species Holacanthus passer. The sequence continues at coordinate 4,454,883 of JAFREQ010000070.1, read as the reverse complement.
AATATGATATGATCTGTTTCTCTGATAAAAGGTCAATCAGGAGTTTTGGGTAGATGGTCATGCTGAAAAGAACAGAGTTGATTAACAAAGCTGCAATAAAAATGTACATGGGCTCATGAAGGTTTTGATGAATCCAGATCAGACACACAATAGTAGAATTACTGCAGATGATCAGAATATATGCTGTGAACATAACCACAAAATAAACATATCTGTATTTGTGAACTTCCACATACCCATCAAGAGTTATATATGTTACGTTTATTTCTTCATCCATTAATAAAATCAAATATTTGTATCAATGAATGAGACAGGCAGATAATATAACGTAATGAGAATAAGAAGTGAAAAAGGGGTCTCACTTTAAAGATGGCAATAACATGTGTCCTGCATTGGATTCGCTTATTCAAACACAGTTACCTGAGCTGGAAATGCGCTTCGTCTCTGTTCATCTCCAATGCTTGGAAAGTGAACTGTGAAATGTTTTTATCAGGCTGCTTTACTCTCCATGGATCTTATTAACCTTCCCAACAAGGGTGACTAACATGTAAACCACTAAAAAAACTCTGGGAGCCTGATCCATGGTTGTTGTTTGACCTCTTTCAGTGCAGCTTGTGACCTGCTATATATTTTGAAGTTACAAAAGCTTTATTGTATTTACACACAGTTCAGTTTAAGATCACATAATGTTAGTTAACAAACGTGGAGGGTTTTTATTTTTCAACCTCACACAGATGCCTTTTATTCAAACGTATAAACACCATAAACTATTACACTTGTTATTTCGTTTTGACTTCAGCAGCTTTAATAACTGAGGCTACCAGATGCTCCCATTAGCATCGTTAGCTTAGCTCAACCTCCACAGTCTCCCCAGTGTTTCTGATGGTGTTGAGGTCATTGTGGATTTATGGGGGGGGTATGCCAGAGACAGCACAGAGGCGGCTGAGGTATACCAAAAGGAGCATGGATTCCAAGACTTTGTCGATGTATGGAGGCAGGTGGCCTGGACCAAGAGTACTGATGCAGTGGTCAAGCAAGTCTGAAGCGAGTGATAAAACTTTTGGCTTAGAATGTGGGTCAGCTTTACAGGAACCTTTGGTGAAGATGCTGATATGCGATTGAAGCGGTTCCATCAGGTCACATATGAAGAGGACTTTCAGGGGTGATGCTGTGGAGATTGGTGTCTTGTGCAACAATGACTACGTTTGTTAAATCTGTTACTGAGCTGAAACCAAGGTGAGTCTCTGTCTAGATGTCGAGATGATGCCACTTTTGCATTTTATTAACAATGTCTACAGGAGCGCTATTGCCAGAGTAGATGGCGATGATTTTCTCGGACCAGTGGTGCATAATCATTCTATATGTAGCTGCTCAATTTCTGGTGTTAATAAGTACAACATTTTCATTTGGTATCTGTGGCTGTTAAAGTCTGGTCAAAACACCTGTCACATTTCAAAATCAGCTCTTAGATGTGTATTGTTAAAAACCACATGTCATTACCACCAGTAACCACAGGTGTCACCAAATGAAGCAGAACTGAAATCTTAAGACAGGCTGTCACGAGGAGAATCAGGAGTTTGATGAAGGTGCTCACATGATAACAGCTCTTGGTGGACAAGTTAATTAGATCCATGGAGGGTGAAGGAGTCTTGTTCAGTCTTGACTCACAATGTCTTGACTGTTCATTTTCTCATATCTGGAGATGAACTTCATGCATTTCCTGGTCAGGTATCTGTATATGAATAAAACAATCAAATTCTATATGTATGAAATCCTCCTACTGAGACGTGTTTTCTCAGTCTTATACCACCTGCCTGTCTTATTCATTGATATTTAACTTGTGACCGTATTAATGGATGCTGAATTAAACGTAACATATATAACTCTTGATGGGTATGTGGAAGTTCACAAATACAGATATGTTTATTTTGTGGTTATGTTCACAGTCTATATTCTGATCATCTGCAGTAATTCTACTATTGTGTGTCTGATCTGGATTCATCAAAACCTTCATGAGCCCATGTACATTTTTATTGCAGCTTTGTTAATCAACTCTGTTCTTTTCAGCACGACCATCTACCCAAAACTTCTGATTGACTTTTTATCAGAGAAACAGATCATATCATATTCAGCCTGTCTCTTTCAGGGTTTTCTATATTACTCTTTAGGTGGTTCAGAGTTCTTACTGTTGGCAGCCATGGCCTATGACCGATATGTGTCTATATGTAAACCTCTGCAATACGCAACTATCATGAGAAGAACTACCGTCAGCATCGTCTTGGCTTTAGCCTGGCTTCTGCCTGCTTGTCAGATCGCAGTGCCAGCTGTACTGAATGCTAAGAAAAAACTCTGTAACTTCACTTTCAAAGGAATAATTTGCAACAGCACAGTTTACAGACTTCACTGTGTGAGTTCCAGAGCACAGTCTGTGTATGGTGTAGTCATTCTGCTAGATGTTGCTCTCCTCCCTGTGCTCTTCATCCTGTTTACATACACCAGGATATTTCTAATATCCTATCGCAGCAGCAGAGAAGTGAGGAGAAAAGCTGCACAGACCTGTTTACCACACCTGATCGTTTTGATGAGCTTTTCCTGTATGAGTGCATATGAGGTCATTATTCTTAGAGTGGACTCTGATTTTCCAAAACCGACTCGTTTAATAATGATTTTCCAGGTGATTCTGTATCATCCTCTGTTCAATCCGATCATATATGGACTGAAAATGAAAGAGATTTCTAAACACCTCAAGAAGCTGTTTATTAAGACAAACTGAACAAATGTGTCAAACCTGACATCTGATGCATTTCTTCTCTAATATAAATTCAAACAGGGTACTAATTGTACAATGTTGTCATGTTTATTATTGTCAGTTTTAGTGAGCCAATACTTTTGGCAATATAGTGTACCTACTGTGCATAGTACACACATGACTGGCAGATGTACACTACATTTCTATAGTCTTAAGTGTGTTGTGTTTACACTCTATCACTTTCATATGTCGTCTCTCTAATTTTTAGTTGTTTTTATTCATTCAGCTCATCAGATCTATTTTCTCACCTGTCAGCTTGTCTCTGTGCTGCATCTTCTACATCTGATCTGATCTTTCATATTTTTTGTCATGATCTATCATCAATAAAGAGCTTGATGGTCATAAAGAGAAGCTGTCATTGTTAATTAATTGTCGTTGGTACAAGAGCACATACCACGTACTATATTTTCTTCTGATGTACCAGTGCGTGTGCAGTCATTAGTATGGTAGTATAGTATATATATATATATATATATATATATATATATATATATATAGCAGTATAGTCAGAAGTATTATCAAGTATCAAATATGCTTCCTGTTTCTTGTCAGCCTCAGTTCACAGTAGATGGACTATTTCACCTTGACTGTGCTCAGGCTGTTTTTTTTGGGGGTTTGTTTTTTAATCAGCTTTAACAGCAGGTTTGTGGTTTGATTTCCCAACCTGGCTGCTGTCGAATGATCCATTATAAACTGTCGTGATCTTGTTTTAATATTGGAGTGGGATTTTACAAGTTGTGGCAAAAACTGCCATCTGACTGAGACCACTGTGATCCAAAAGTGAACTTCAGATCAGTGACGACACCATGTCTTTTTATGTCTGGACCAATCTGTCCATTAAAGGCACAGTTAACATGGACCTTCCATCGAAGGCAGCAAACATCATGATGAGAAACCATAATGTCGAAGTAACGCAGCATTACTGGCATGAGTTGCTGTAATTACTGGCTGTGAGTTCAGAGTTGCTGTAATAAAATTGCTCAGATTCAAACAGTTTATTGTCTGAATTTCAAACTGAATATGGAGGAATTAAAACATTTTAAGCAACTAAAGCAAGTCTTCAGATCACATGGTGACTGTGATGCACACATAACCTTTCTCAGGTGGTCAGTCGTTCTTCTGGCCTTAACTGCAAATCTTAGGTCAGCCAGTGTTTTCAAATAGCTCTAGTGGATATTTCCAGATCTGCCCAAGACCAAAAGGTTTTGCCCCGTTCACTTTTGAAAGATCAATAAGTGATATTAAAGAGACTGTCCGGTCCAGATCAGGCCTGTGTCATTCCTGAGATGTGGCTTTCATTTGGTTTTGTTGTGGCTGAGTTCTGGAGGGCAGCAGGATGAATCACTGTATATGGATCTGAAGAAAGTGATATGATATGTTACTGATATGTTGTACCTGCAGCTGCATTCTGTGTGATTTGGTGACAAACACTGAATGTAAACATAACTTGTTTGTTAGCAAGGAAACTCCACAGGTTCAGTGTGCAGAAAGTAACATACAGTGTTGAGTCCATTTCTACAGCAGTGACGATTGTAATACAGCAGCAACTGTGATTGAAGGGCCACAGAAAAATATGAGCGAGACAAACAGCTTTGGGGTGACGTTCAGGCCTCCAGAGTTTGAGCAGCACTTGGTGACGATTTTAATGAGATCCGTGGAGGCTGATGTAGGCTGATGATTACAATCCACAGACTCAAACAGTTCACTTGAATTCTGGTTGTCTGTGTGAACAGGAATGTTTCAACAAGCACACAAGTGCATGATGAGGTCAGGTACCAGTGAATAGCAGACAGTCTAATAGGATGCTGATCATAGTTTGTTAATGTAATCTGCAAAGGAAGACTTTTCTCTCAACACTTTGTTTAGAATATTTTAATGGATAATCAAGTTAATATTACATATATATTTATTGATGGGTATGTGGAAGTTCACAAATACAGATATGTTTATTTTGTGGTTATGTTCACAGTCTATGTTCTGATCATCTGCAGTAATTCTACTATTGTGTATCTGATCTGGATTCATCAAAACCTTCATGAGCCCATGTACATTTTTATTGCAGCTTTGTTAATCAACTCTGTTCTTTTCAGCACGACCATCTACCCAAAACTTCTGATTGACTTTTTATCAGAGAAACAGATCATATCATATTCAGCCTGTCTCTTTCAATATTTTTTATTTTACTCTTTAGGTGGTTCAGAGTTCTTACTGTTGGCAGCCATGGCCTATGACCGATATGTGTCTATATGTAAACCTCTGCAATACGCAACTATCATGAGAAGAACGACCGTCAGCATCGTCTTGGCTTTAGCCTGGTTTCTGCCTGCTTGTCAGGTCGCAGTGCCAACTCTTCTGAAGGCTAAGAAAAAACTCTGTAGATTTATTTTGAAAGGGATTTTTTGCAATAACACTGTCTACAAACTTCAGTGTGTGATGTCAAAAACACAAATTATACTTGATATGGTAATTCTGCTAAATGTTGCTCTCCTCCCTGTGCTCTTCATCCTGTTTACATACACCAGGATATTTCTAATATCCTATCGCAGCAGCAGAGAAGTGAGGAGAAAAGCTGCACAGACCTGTTTACCACACCTGATCGTTTTGGTCAACTTCTCCTGTTTGTGTGCATATGACGTCATTACAGTCCAGCTTGAATCCGATTTTTCCAAGACTGTTCGTTTAATCATGACTTTACAAATAGTAATGTATCACCCTCTGTTCAATCCGATCATATATGGACTGAAGATGAAAGAGATTTCTAAACACCTCAAAAGGTTGTTCTGCTCAGTAAAAATGAACTAGTAGTTAGCAGATTAGTCGAGAACACTGATCAGTTTCTCATTTCTTCTGTAAAAATACTGAGATAAATGAGTCTCACAAACATCTGAATCAGAAGCAGCTTTTTAGCAAATGAATAATGAATAAAAGCTACTGCAGTCTTGGCAGCAATGCATCAGTCAAGCCCAAACTCAGTGATGTCTCTGTCACTGTGCCCACAAGTCCATCAAGCTGCTCTCACCTCTATTCAATATATCCAAGTAGGTGCATTTGACGCAGCCTTGCAGGGTTTAAGTGGCATCGCTTGTCCAGAACAGTTTTTGGTTTTATCTTGGATTCAATTTCTGTCTGTATGTTGGGAGGAGAACCAGCATGGCGCCTAACATTGATCAGCTGTGTTTGATCCTCTGCTGGGACAGGATACTGGCTGCATGTGGTCGGTAGTGGACAGATAGGTGTGGTCAAAGTCTCAGAGTTCAGTGACTGTGGCATCATGACAGGTGTCAGTGATTGTGGTTATATCAGCATGGGCCATTGGAGGAATGTAAACACTGACCACCTTCCAGGTGGGGGGGCAGGTGATGTGTAATACAGTCCTGTGCGTGAGACTGTGTTGTGATTTCATGGAGAACAGAGTAAATAGTTCTCTTTGGTTTGTATTAGGAGGCAGAGTTCATCCGTTTTGTTTGTGACGGATCAGGTGGCAGGAACTTCAGAAACCCAGAGAGGCCACAGTACAGCGCCATCTCCAGGCCATGTGCCACGCATGGGACTGAAACTTGTCCCAAATTCTCACTGATTGATCATCAGCTTAGCTGGAGAATATTTACAACTTGCTAACAGGCTGTAGTTTGGGTGGAGAGTGGTGGTGGAGCCTTCTCTGGTGGAACCACTGCCTGTTTTCTGTGGAAAATAATTACAATTGTCAACCCTGACCTCCAGGTCTCCTGAAACACTCAGAGTTTTCCCAACCACTGAATAACCCTGTCTGCACCTACTGTAGGGGGCGCTGTTGTCCCAACTTCTGGTGGGTTCAGCGCCCCCTCTCAGCCTCGCATTTCCTAAAACATGTAAACATTTCCTCCTTTAAACTTCTGACCAATGAGCAAATGTCTTTGCGATTAGAAACACCAAGTTTTTCCAACCAATCAACGACCCTGGCGACGAGTTCAGGCCTCCAGAGTTTGATGAAGCTGTTTACATGTTAGTGGTTGTTGGTTACAACTTTAATGAGATCCATGGAGGCTGAATCAATGTGATAAAAACATTCCACAGACACAAACAGTTCACTTTGTGAATTGAGGAGATGAACACACACTCAGTGTGTTCTGAGGTAACTGTGGATGAAAAACTCTCCAGTACAGGTTACATGTTTATTCAGTGACATTCATGACTCGTCTTCATCTGCCAGTTATGCAATTTGCCTCTTTCATTTACATCGTTGTTGTCAACCTTAATGGATGATGAATTCAATGAAACATATGTGACTCTCAGTGGCCATGTGGATGTGGATAAATACAGATATGTTTATTTCGTGGTTATGTTCATGGTATATATTGTAATAATCTGCAGTAATTCTACTATTGTGTGTCTGATCTGGATTCATCAAAACCTTCATGAGCCCATGTACATTTTTATTGCAGCTTTGTTAATCAACTCTGTTCTTTTCAGCACGACCATCTACCCAAAACTTCTGATTGACTTTTTATCAGAGAAACAGATCATATCATATTCAGCCTGTCTCTTTCAGTTTCATGTGTTTTACTCTTTAGGTGGTTCAGAGTTCTTACTGTTGGCAGCCATGGCCTATGACCGATATGTGTCTATATGTAAACCTCTGCAATATGCAACTATCATGAGAAGAACTACTGTCAGTATTGTCTTGGTCTTGGCCTGGCTTCTGCCTGCTTGTCAGGTTGCAGTGCCGGCTGGATTGAGTGCAAATAAAAAACTCTGTAGATTTATTTTGAAAGGGATTTTTTGTAACAATACAGTTTATAAACTTCAATGTGTCGTTTCCAGAGCACAAATTATACATGATATGGTAATTCTGCTAAATGTTGCTCTCCTCCCTGTGCTCTTCATCCTGTTTACATACACCAGGATATTTCTAATATCCTATCGCAGCAGCAGAGAAGTGAGGAGAAAAGCTGCACAGACCTGTTTACCACACCTGATCGTTTTGGTCAACTTCTCCTGTTTGTGTGCATATGACGTCATTACAGTCCAGCTTGAATCCGATTTTTCCAAGACTGTTCGTTTAATCATGACTTTACAAATAGTAATGTATCACCCTCTGTTCAATCCGATCATATATGGACTGAAGATGAAAGAGATTTCTAAACACCTCAAAAGGTTGTTCTGTCAGGTCAAACTGATCTGATGTATTAACACTCAATTCAAAAGTTATTATTAATGAAGGATATTTTGAGTCGTGTCAGTTGAATTATTCTCATTATTTTGTTATTTCAAAATCCGACATTTTTTTCGTATCAAGTGATTAAGTTTTGTTTTGGTTTTGTTTTTAAAAGCACAATCTATAATTCACATGTAAACTATTAAACCTCAATTATGAATTATCTTTTCTAATGTTGTTTGTAAACACAGCAATTATAGTAAGTTTCACACTAAAGTTTCTATGCAAATATACCTAAAATTGATCTGGTCCACAAGGATTGACACACAGAACCTGATCATGAATAATGACATTGATATTAATTATATCAATGTATCTGGGTTTATTGATCAAGTGTATAATGGTGATGAATTGAAGATGAACATTGCAAGTGTTGACATTATGAACATGCCCTAGTGCTCTGGGTTCATCTCAACAGCCTTCATGTGTTCGTGTGTTCATTTCGGTCGTTTTTCTTTCACCGTTTTTCACTTAGAAACATATGAAATTCATGCTAGTTTCATTTTTGGTGCCCTTATTGAAGAGGTGTTGATTGTAAGTTTGTGCATTCTGAAACAGAACAAAAACAAAATGAACAGCAGTTATTGGTTGTAAATGATTATCACATTATCATGTCTGTATGGTCAAGTGTCATGGCTTCATCTGCAGTGGAGAAGAAAGACAGTCAGTCACAAACACAGACAGTCTGTAAACCACTGACCTACAGGGAAGCCATGACACTGAAGGAAACAGGTGAGAGTCCAGCAGCCTGAGGCACGTTAATCTGACTCTTATCTTTATCTTTATAAGCCTACAAATGCACAGACATTCACCTGTCCTTAGCCCAGAATGGCCAAAAGGGCTCAAGTCTTGGATGTGTGTCTGCACAGGAAACAGGATTAAAAGTTTAAAAAACACACACACTTGAAAATAACCAGCAAAACTGTTATCGCCAAATATGAAAAGTACCGAGTGACAGTGAAGTGAAGCTGAGCTGGATGATATTTTCTCTGTGTTTGTCTTAGTGTGACTGCAGCATCCAAAGACCTGCAGCTAATACAGACAAGTGGTGTGTGCTAACAACAGTAACCTTATGTTGTGGTTATTTTATTTATGATGAAATGACAAAATCATGTGAAGCCTTTATCAGAAGATACAGATATGACATCATTGACGTCCTCATGAAAACACATCATGTTGCACAGTCCAGGTGATGAAGGTTTTTGACATTACAGGAGTTTCTAGTGACAAAGAAAACAGCAAAGATTATATTATAGTTTTGTTCAGTGTACTTTAACTTGAAAATACATCGAGGTTGAGAATAGAAACAACAGCATAAATATAATAAAATGCCAAATCAGTAAAACAATAAAACCATAAGAATAAATAAAGAAATTCCAATTTTAAGCAATTTTTCTCATGGTCCTGGGAATCGGGCATGGGATCAGGAAGCATCAGGACACAGTGTTGAAGGCTCAGCAGGAGGTGAGAGGAGGCCGAGGGGCAGCGAAACAACTGTGCTTTCAAATGAAGCATCCAGAGAAATCACATTTCAGACCCTTCGCTGCCTCTCCTGGATGGGATGAAGACTTTGGTTAACTCAGCAGTGAACAGTTTTACTGAGTGGATATGAACTCTTGTGGAGGACACTGACTGTTTTACCTGGGACTCGAGCTGATGGACTCCAGGAGACATTATTGGCAGCGGAGAAGTACTGTCGGCTTGTGCTTCATTGGACTTTGAGTGAGTCCAGCCTGGTTGGATCGTACTGTGACCGTTCTGAACACAGAGGTAGGAGTCGGGATCAGGTGAAGGCTGGAACACAAAGACCGGACAGTCCGTCAGCCCGTCAGGCAGGTGACTGATTTATTCAATCAACTGACGAGTGAATGAGGGAATGGGAAGCAGGTGTTCGGGTCAGTGTGGGGGTCAGGTGACTATTGGAAGGTACACTTAATAATCATATTAAATACTTTACTGCTATCTGTCAAACAATCATCAACGGCGTCATCTAGTTCAGAACAACAGCTGGAAAACATCCTATAGAAATAACATTGATGGGGAGCATGAAGAAGCAAATAACACTCATGTCCAGAGCAGTGCTTGTGTTATAACATGCCTTTGAAGCAGGCAACCAAAAAACATAAACTGTCCAACAGAAGGCAGACGGAGGTTCAAAGTGAAGACGCTCACAGGGCAGTGCAGTGAGGCTACATAGAAGAGGACGTATCACTGACATGACAGCCGTCTGACGAGACCTTACCAACGCACACGTCTCTGGTCCCCATTTCTTGATTCTCGAGTCTCCGAAGTTAAGCAGCAGCAAGTCGAGTGGGATGTTAAATGTGCAAAAGAATCATCCTCGGGCATCCTGGGCCACAGATATTTGCTATAAATCAATATTAGGAGTTTGAGTGAAGTCTGAAGTCAGTAACGAAGAGTCGAAAGTTAAAAACGTGGTGTAAAGCAGGACGGGATTCTTTCTTGCATCCTCGCTTCATTATTTAGATTAACAAGGCAAATATATGGGATCTGACCGATACTCTTGCAGCGTTACTTTTGTTTGGCTGAGTCCAGGTAAGACTGAAAAGAAGCCACATACATCACAGATGGTGACTGAAGTCAGGTGTGAGCGGTCGCTCCCTCCGGGCCTGCTCCCGCTGGTGTTCACATCCTAACAGCAGCACAAGATAAAGTTTCCACAGCTGCTTTGGTCTGGATCGCTGCAGGTCGAGGCTTCGCCTGTTGGAGCTCTTGTCTCACAAACTGGTCAACACACGTTGTTCTGAGCAAGCTTTCATTCTTAGTAATAGCTTGGTTAAAACTTGGAACTTGATATTTTGTTGGTTGATGTTTGCAGTTTTGTAACACAGCAGGACAAATTCAGTGGACAGTGAATCTATTCAGAAGATATTTAGGTTGCCTGCATTTAGATGATCATGCAGTCGTCCTCGTGCGACTGGCTAATGTGAACATGGGCATCACTGATGTCACATTTTACTGCAGTACCTGAGGAATCTGGAAGCATTTAGTCATCAATGTTTTGATTGTTAAAATGTGTCCTCTACTTCCTCTGTGTCATCTGTGCTTCATATGCGAGCTGTGCTAAACCTTCAGTACAATGTATGTGTGTTGGCTGGTTCTTCATGCTGTACATTTAACTTTGGCCTGGATGGGTTTGTGCACACATGTTTATGTAAAAGCAGCAGATAAAGATATGACACCTTGATTCTCACTTCTATGTTATTTACCTAAATGTGACAGTGCCGTTTTGACCTCGACTGTTTCCTGTCCTCTCTTTGACTTTGTCCTCCGTCACTCTCTCCTGTTTGTTCTTTGTGTCCATCTCTCCGTTTGCTTCTCTGTTGTGCTGATATGAAGAACGACAGCGTCAACCCTTCCTATTTCCAGTTCACACTGTTTGCAGATTACGGGCCCCTCAGATATCTGTTTTTCAGTCTGTGTCTGTTTATCTACACGACTATAATCAGTGCTAACCTGGTCATTATTCTGACCGTCTGCCTGGAGAAGTCTCTGCACCAGCCCATGTACATGTTCATCTCCTTTCTGTCTTGTAACTCTCTGTACGGCTCGGCCGGCTTCTTCCCCAGGTTTCTGCTGGACATTCTGTCCGACACTCACTTGATCTCCCGTCTGTCTTGTTTCATTCAGATATATGTTATTTACAGTTACGCATCATGTGAGATGGCCATTCTGGGCGTCATGGCATACGATCGATTTGTTGCTATTTGCCAACCTTTGCACTATCACAGTAAAATGACGGTGAGGATGGTGTGGGGTCTCATAACGTTTGCCGTGCTCTACCCTGCAGCTGCCTGCGCCCTGTGTGTCTATCTCACTGCTCGGCTGCCTCTGTGTGGTGATAAAGTGCAGCGGCTCTTCTGCTCTGTGGTTCAGCTCTCCTGCGTGGACGTAACTGTGAACAGAATAGCAGGTTTATTTTTTACTGTAACGTCCATTTTCATCCCCCTGTTCTTCGTCCTGTACACGTACCTGCGCATTCTGCTCATCTGCAGGAGAAGCTCGTCTGACTTCAGAGGGAAGGCCCTACAAACCTGCCTGCCTCACCTCGTGACCTTTGTGAACCATTCTCTGTCTGTGTTCTGTGAGCTTTGGCTGAGTCGCTCTGCGGCTGATGAAACTAATCCATTTGTCACAGTTGCTTTATCTCTGGAGTTTTTGATCATTCCCCCCATCTGTAACCCTCTAGTTTACAGCCTGAACCTGCCCCAGATCAGGGGAGTGATTTTTAGAGTGAAGATTCCCAAAAGCTTTCCTTCCGTTGGCACAACACAGAACCCAACATGCAGGGACAGCAGCCGATGAGGCCGCAAACCTGTAATTCACACAGACACCTGTAATATGACGACTCAGATTCATCTGTACTAATACCATTGACCTTTACTTTTATTTCAAACAGCTCAAGGTTGAAATACATCTTTGAAACTGACGTGCTTTTGAATTCATCTCAAATGTTCATACATTTGTCTTTTGTCCGTCTCTGTTTGTCACACATTAAATATAAAAGAACTGTCAGGTCATAAAACATATGATGCTTGTGCTGCTTTTTGTGCCAGATTGAATGTCAATAAAAATTAGACCTTTAATATCATAATCTAGAATAAATTTGGTTGGATAGGATTTCAGATGTGTATGACTGAATGTTAAATATCTCTTTGTTGTATTTTCTGTTTTTGTCACTGTGTTTAGTCTGTGTTTTAATGATTATGAACCAGTTGGCCTTTGTAATGACATAGATATTCAATAAACATGACAAAGTTTCTGTGAGGCTCTACTTGTCAACACGTCATGAAACATCGGCATGTTAACACGTCGACAGTCACAATGCTAACATGCTGATGTTTAGCAGGTATTTACCAGACCAAAGTACTGGGCACATTAACATGTTGACCTGATGAGGGCGCTAGAGGACAAGTCAGGATGAATAAAGTTAGTACAGTTCGTCCTGAGGGGAACCCAGAAAAGAGATTGTGAGCTCTGGTGGACACCCTGAGCCCCAAAATGAGGTGAAGAGCTTTACGTCAAGTCCATCAACGTTATAATACCTGCACACAGAGAAACAACAAACGTAATGAACAGGACAGAAAAGACTCTAGCAGGTGAACATTGTCACAAAAACTGGCATCTACTGAGATGGCTGTCAAACCCAGAACATCCTTAAATCTGGATCATGGTCCAGGTTTTACTTATCAAATGAATCCAGATAACAGGACACCTCAGTGAACCTGCTGCTGACAACAACAGTCCACCTTGTTGTGATGCGCAAAGATTCCTCTGATAAGAATTCATGGAGCTGTGAGTGAAACAGAGCCACTGCATCTGCTGACAACTGCTTGTTTGTTTTGCCATCTAGTGGTTCCTGCATGTTTCTGCAACTTGTGACAGCTGTGATCGAACCCCACAGAGGTTGAAGGATTTCGCTTTGATGATGCTCAGGTCTGAGGCGTCTACAGTCTGTCCTGTCTCACCACTAGGTGGCAGCAAAACTATTGAAATCATGTCTAAAGGTCACTGCACTCAACATGAAGTTGAACTGCAGAGGTCACTGGGTCATATTTTCAGTGACTCTTGTTAATATAAAATCCATCAGAATATATGCAGGTATTTAACTATGAAGGCTTCCAAACTTACTGTGTCTATCTGCATGTATCAAACTGCTTCTTCATCCCATCTATAAATCCCTTCATCTCTGCCCTTTAACTCTCATCTACATAAAGGTTCTGCTTCACTGTTTGTCCCTCAGAATATCCAGAGATCCTGCTCTCACAGAATCCTCATTAATAAAAAAAACACAATGCACAAGGCAGCAGTTACAGGTGGATCATCAGTGCTGGACGAAATATTCACATTCAAAAACTACAAGAAACTTCAAGATGAATTCTTTCTAATATTTTTCCTTTTTAAACATGGCTGTTTGCTGTAGTGGTGAGATCATGGTCTGCAAGATTATTCACTGTAATATGATGATGATGAAATTTAACTTTAACTATAGAGAAGTAAAAAGTACAGTGCCTCTGAGATGTAGCGAAGTGTAAAGTTGGATAAAATGGAAATCCTCAAGTAAAGTACAAGTACTTGAATTTGTTTGAAATATGTAGCCATATATTTATTCAGGTCAGTTGTTCCCACACTGTGTGAAACTCCTCTGAAATCATCATGTCAGGGTACAATGTCAGTAAAAGATCCTCCCATAAAACACTCATGTTGTGTTTCCACTGAAGCAAGTGGCCAAAAAAAATGAGGTTTAACCATCACAATTAAAGGTCTGAGCCCAAACGTCAATCTGAACAGAACCTAAACCAGGTTTCTCACTTTAAAAACAAGTCTTAACCCTCAAACTGTCCTTTGAAGGTCTGGTCCAAAGAGAGGCCCGACCCACATGTCCTCACCTTACAAAAATGTCCTCACGCCCACAGTCTGAAACTCAAATTGGTCCTCACAAAGATAGATGAACACACACACACACACACACACACACACACACAGGGCACAAAGCTGTACGAACCAGGCCGACATGCATCTGTGATCTACATGGTACGTAATCTGCATAGCTGAGCCTTACACAATGTGCATTACACCATCTCTCCTGCACGCACACACACACACAGGCGTGTTCTGTCTTACACACACCACACCACACACACACACACACAGGCGTGTTCTGTCTTACACACACACACACACACAGGCGTGTTCTGTCTTACACACACACACACACACACAGGCAGTTTCTGTCTCTGCTTGTGTTTTTTCTCCCACTAACACACACACATCCTGATTGCGGCATGTAAACCAGGCCTACATGTTTATCTTGATGCCTTACAGCATCTACATGCCTTTGCCTCACACTGCATGTATTACACCCCCTCCTTCTCTGCACACACACACACACACACACACACACACATTAACCTCCCCCCTCCTGTGAATCTCATGGGAGTCCTGCCACACATTCTTGAGTGCAAACTTCATTGTAGCAGTGATTCAGAGCAGCTCATGGCCAAATAAGATGAAAACCCCTCAGACTCGTCTACATCTGAGCTGCTGCACACACGCACACACACACACACACACACACAGGACTACTGGTGGATTTATAGACACATGTTTGTGTACATGTTATGTGTTGCGTGCACACTCAAACTTTTTTACATGCGTTGGGTTGGGAGCTGGACTCGACTTGGGACTTGAGTTGATTCATGTCTGATTGACTCGAACTGGGCTTCAGACTGAAGCTGGTCCTGACCTGGGACATCAGGAGCATTGAGACCTGTGAGTTGTATGAAAAGTGACTTGGCGCGTTCTCTGCTGAAATGATGACCCCGAGTCCATCGAGTCTTTACTCAGCCAGTCAACGAGTCATCGCGTGGATAAATGAAGCAACTGTATTTCAGTTGTGTTTTTATTCACCTTCTGTGTTTGACTCTGTTTGATGTAAATGTGTCCACTCGATTGAGAGACGCTTTACTTCCAGGTTTATGTTTCACAGTGAGAATTTCCAGGACCTCAGGTCACATAATGTGTAAATCTTTGATATTGATGAATCTTTGATATCAATCATTGATATTAATGAACAGTGTTTGCAGACGGCTGTTGTTACGTTACGGTCAGAAACGGACTGTGACATGTGAACATGTGGATGTACAGACAGATGTGTCGGCACTGAGCGGCCTGGTTGTCTCATTTTATCTCTGACAGATGTGAGTAACTCACCAGTAACTCTGTATGTGTTTCTACTTTAATACCATAAGTTGCACTTACTACTATTACTGTGACTGCAACATTATTAGTATTGGTTGTAGTAAAGATCATTCTTACAAACATAAAGTTCCAGTTATTGTTTTAATGTCTCCTCTGATTCTTCATTGGTCCTTTTGATTTTCTAACGATGAAAAATACTGCAGATTGAATTAAAACTATTATTCTGAACCTCTTATTTTCCATCTCAGTGCTTTTACATAAACACTGTGGATGGAAGCATCTTGAGTCCCAGACTGAACCGTGACAGCAGAAAACAAACCGTCCTTGTTGTTACAGAATGTTTGTTTTTTCTGTCTGATGCGGCGGAATCAACTTCCTGTTGTGACTCCGCTGCGTCAAGTAGAGCGCAGACACACCGGAAATCACAGAATGTGGCCTTCGGAATAAAAGCATGATCCCTGCTGTCCGGTAAAATGTGTTTAAACTGAGTTCTTTTATTGCTTCCAGGGTGAACGTTTCAGACCCAATCATGATCCTATCACCTGTTACCAATCAACCTGTTTACCTGTGGAAGGATCCAAACAGGTGTTTTTGGATCAGTCCACAACTTTCACAGTCTTTTGTTGCTCCTGTCCAACTGATTTGAAACATGTTGCTGCATCAAATTCAGAATAAGCAGATATTTAAAACCAGTGAGGTTGATGAAGAACTTTAAATATATTGTCTTTGTAGTGTTGTGTCAAAAGGACAAAGGACAAAAACATATATGTATAGAACCTTTATCTAAATAATATAAATGTCCTCTCTAAACGTGAGCTCACGTCTCAAACTGCTCCCAAAGGACCAGAGGTGCTTTTGTTTTGAAAGGGGTGAACCGGTTGTCGTGTAACTTCAGTTCAGCTGGTTTCGGGAACAAACCTGCGAACACAGACACAGACAGACAGACACGGACAGACAGGCGGTCAGACACAGACAGACGGTCTCTCTCTCTCCGGTCCTCCTCTCTCTCTCTCCGGGTCTCCTCTCTCTCTCTCTCCGGGTCTCCTCCGTGTTTCTCCCGCCTCTCTCGGTTGTATCGATCCGCTCTCGGTTCAAACCGGAACAAGAAGACCTGCGGTTCTTGGTCTCTCGGTTCCGGACTAGTTCTCTGGTTTGGGCTCGCAGCTCCTGTTCGAGGACTTGATCCGGTCTACAGAGACTGTGGGTGGACACAGACCTCGGACCTGGGTCTTCATCGGTGTGTTCGTCGGTCCTCGGCAGCAGCCATGGCGGCAGGACGGCCGGCTCTCCGGCTGCTCGGCCCGGTCCTGGTCCTGGTCCTGGTCCTGATCCCCCGCTGCGGCTCCTTCAACCTGGACGTGGACAAACCGTTCGTGTTCTCCGGACCTGAGGGGAGCTACTTCGGCTTCTCGGTGGACTTCTTCAAAACCTCCAACAACCAGAAGTAAGACGAGCAGAGTGGATGATGATGATGATGATGAAGATGAAGATAATGTAGATGATGATGATGTAGATGGTGATGATGATGATGAAGATGACAATGTAGATCATGTAGATGAAGAAGAAGAAGATGATGAGAGCTCATGTGTGAACTGTCCTGTCTGTCCCTCACTCAGCTTCATTGATGGTTCATCTGTCACCAGTTTATAAAACCTGAAACTAAACCTCATTAATCAGACCAGTTGTTTTCAGTTTTTAAGATGAAGCATTGTGTTTAAAAGCCTTCAGCTTCATTAAAAATGAGTATAATAACATCAGAACTGGATCCAAACCCACTAAAGACACTTGTGTCCTCGCTGAGTCGTCAGATTCATAATTCAGAGGTTTTAGCTCTCAGTAAAATGAGGCCGTGTGGAACTGAACTGATCCCTGTAAAGTGAGTGAAGGCAGCCGGGCGTCAGGCCGTGTGTGTGTTTCACAGATGAAGGTTTTGGGGAAGTTTGTCCATTTTCAGTGTAGGATGATAGTGTGTTAGTTTGTCTGTGGTGTCACTGTCACTCATGACATGTCCACAGTTTTCCTCTTTTTGTTTCCTGCTGAGTCTGTGTGGAAAGATAACAGCAGATGAGCTCCTCTGACCTTCATCCATGTTTCATTTCTGTGCTTCTTTGGTCCCAAAGATTAGACGAACCACGATAGATTCACTGCAGCAGTTTGGTCAGCTGACAGCAGCTGAGCTGATGTATTGAAGGACGGCCTGAAAAGCAGCTGCATCCATCAATAAAACTGACTCTGTCTGAATGAAGCAGTGGCCTGTGAGCAGCACAGTGTCCGACTGAGCTCAGGCTCCTTCAGACATTAATATATTTACATTTTTGTGTGAGTTATGATCCTCTGGTCGGGAAGATAAATCCTCCAGTTTCACAGGTAAAGGAAGCTGCGGTGAACTTCCTGTCTTTCCTGCCGCTCTGTTCTGAACCTATCATCATATCTGAACCATCACTGACTTTGGCCTAATTATGTTTTATATCCAGAGCAGCTCTTGTGTTATTAGTGACAGAGCTAAAGGTGAGTGAAATGAAAACCCAACAGAAAGTGTCTGTGTGAGGTGGCTCAGCCTCACTGGATCAACGCTCTTCCTTCGTAGATGTTCCCTCGTGGTGTTTTCATGACGGTGGAGGAGAGCTGTGTTTCTGAACTCCATCACTCGATCCTTTCACACAACAGACTCACTCTCATTTCATTAAATGTTTTGTAGCAGCCAGAACGACTCAGAGAGCACGTGAATGTCATTATGTGCTTCTGAGTCTCCTGCTGTCTGTATGTTGTTAACTCATTAAGTATCTATAATGAAAGCATCTTATTTTCACTATTAGCTTTGATCAACTCATTTCTTCAGCACTAAAAGTTTCAGCAATAAAGTTTGTATGTTTTCAGTTGAGCCAGAAGCTCGGTCAGTTGGTTGATCCACCACTTTGGTCCGGACTCGTATATCTCAGCCACCGTCACATGGATTGCCAAACAAATTTGTACAGACATTCATGGTCCCAAGAGGATGAAGCTCTCTGACTTTAGTGAGCCTTGACTTTTTTGTAGTTCTATCGGGAGGTTGACATTTTTGGTTCCAACTGAAATATCTCAGCAAATATTGGATGGATTGTGATGAAATGTGATTCAGAAATTCATGTTCTCCTGAGGATGAACTTTAATGGCTTATGTAACAGTTTCTGACTCTGGGAAAGTACTAATGCTAACATGCTAATCTAAGGTGGTAAACATTGTAAACGTTATAGCTGCTAAGCATCGGCATCTCTGTGCTCCTGTCCTCAGCTCAGACGTTCTGATCGGAGCTCCTCGGGCCAACACCTCGTCCTCCGGAGCTGTGGTGGAGCGAGGAGCTGTGTACAGCTGCCCCTGGAGAAGCTCTTCAGCCTGCCAGCAGGTGCAGTTTGACAACTCAGGTACCAAAAACTCTCATTTCTGTTTCACATTTGAGGACAGAGCTGAGGACATGCTGAGAATAACTCGGTTTTGGCTGCACTCCTGCCTTACTCAGCTGTTTACAGTCACCCTGAGACTGAGGCCCTGTTTCCCGACATAAACCCATTAACCTTCGACAACTCCCCCTCCCCCCTCAACAGTGAGCGTCTTGTAATATAAAGCAAAGAAATCGTCAGAGTCCTGATCTTAATCACCTTGACCAGGTGTGCTTAATATGAACGTCATGTGGTGCTTTACCAGCTCCTCTCTGAACTAACTTAAGTTTGTTTCCACCGTGTGAATATCGACATCTAACTCACACTCACTTCTCAGATATGTCCAGTGATGCAAACAGGTCTGGTGTTGTGCTCTTTGAAAGCTGTTTTTCCAGCTGGAAAACGGCCAAGCTGATTACAGCTTTGTTGGCAGGATAAAGTTGTGACAGAATGAAAATGCCACGAAAATCGACAAAGCCGTAGAGGTCGTTTTAAGTTCATTTACAGAAATAACGACTCTTAAATCAGTGTATTTCTCAGATTAACTGAAAAGTGATGGCACCTACAAACCTCAGTCAGTCGTCTCTCGTCCTGTATGTCTGCAACCGTCAATACTCGGCGATGCAACGGTTCAGTGTGACCATCAGGTGCTGTGTAAAACGATCGGTGTCAGAATCTGTTGAAAGTGTCATGAATCTGTGCTGGTCAGGATCAGTTCAAGCCCAGTGTCATAGACTCTGAATTAGATATTCGCTTTAGCCTCCCCTAAACATTTGTAGGTAACTAAGGACTAAAGTAAGTCCAACTCAAAGACTGTGTGGACTGTGGACTCCTCATAGGTCCTCATAGTGAAAGACAGAATGGGCAGAACGTCCACACTGAGATTTATCCAGAGGCTAGAAATCTAAAAAAACTCCAGTTTGATGTTTCAGTTTGTTGGACCAAATGTCAGTTCCTCACCCATCTGTCCCTCTCCTCACCTGTCTGTCCCTCTCCTCACCTCTCTGTCCCTCTCCTCACCTGTCTGTCCCTCTCCTCACCTGTCTGTCCCTCTCCTCACCTGTCTCCCTCTCCTCACCTCTCTGTCCCTCTCCTCACCTCTCTGTCCCTCTCCTCACCTGTCTGTCTCTCTCCTCACCTGGCTGGTCTGAAACAGCTGCAGAACAGTGAATGCCATGTTTCCTGTCCCTCATGTGTGAAGGCTGCTTGAATCCAGAGTAGGAATAACCACTAACCACGACTTTATTACTGGGGTCATATCATTCACAATAGTATGGTATCATTTTTATTATGGTAAATAAAGTCTAATCGTGATAGTAGCAGTGTTCGCACTTGTTGATGTAATGACATCGTGCTGTTACTCACAGAAACAACAAACATGGCTGCAAGCTAAAGTAACATTGCTGCCAGCTTCATGGTGGATGAGTTGGTTCCAAAAAAGGGGAACGACTTCAGTCTGGAGGTGGTTTCATTACAAAAGATGAGACGTCAACAAACCACAGTGATATGTAAGGAGGACAAGAAGACTGTAACAACAAAAGGAGGCAATACACCAAACTTATTTCACCACCTCAACCACAAGCTGTTGCAGAAAAGAAATGCTGACCTGAAATAGAATTAAAATGAGGTTTGAGTTCATGAAAATCTGTCGGATGTGGTCGGATTTTAACTTCAGGTCAGTGACTTGATCATTTTCATTTCTAATAACAAAGCACGGCAGCTTTCTCAGTTTGCACTAACTGTGTGTTATTGGTGAGATAATGAGGGTTCAGCTCAGCCTGCTGCTCTTATAACAGGCCAGGACACATTCAGGAATGTGTGGTGAATCCGGAGGTGTGTGGGCTCATCCTTGGACTGTGAGTGTAGGTGAAGTCTTGGTCCTTGTCTTCTGATAATAATTGAATCATTTGCTGTTTCAGCTAGTTGGAACAGTGAAAGCAGACACCTGTTGCTTTGTTTTCTTGCATTTGTCAGAATGTGTCCAGTTGTTCTGTCTTGTCATGGTTTTCTAGCGTTGTTCTCATTTCCTCAGTGTGATCCAGCAGCACACACTTTCCAGTCAGTCTAATTAGTTGAATGTGTTTAGACTGTGTTTTCTGATGCTTTTAGTTTCATTACGCTTATTGGGCCCCAAAACGATGTCTTTAAACTGTTTTTGTTTCATTAACAGTCCAGGTTCATCTAATTTTAGTGCAAATTTTATCCAAAATTTCAGAAAATAATCTGTTTCCAATCACTGTGTGTATTTGTTATTCATCATATAGCTGCTGGATTGCCCATCAGGACAGTACGGAGGCCGAGTGTCCTTATTGTCCTTTAGTCACCGGCTGTCTGCTGACTCCGACCCCCTCAGCTACTGTTGTTAGGCCTCTCTCACACGGCTCCGTGGTCAACACTGACATTTCAGTGAGATTGATTCCTGAAATTGAACTTGGCCCTGGACAGTCTGGACTGGGTTTGTCTGAACAGACTGAGGCTAAAGCTAAAGAGTCATCGTCCTTAACAGCGGACGATCCCCGTCGAAGACATGGACATGAAGAAACACCTTTGTTCTTTCAGTGTACAGTGAGTCAGTGCTTGTTTTATATGTATGAGAAGGGAAAATGTCAGATCAGGGTCTTATTTCATCCCTTTCAGACTGAGGACTGATGTAACTCTTCTCAGCTAATGTTAGCTGGAGTGTAAACCGTGATGCTATTCGAGCTGCTAATGTTAGCCTGAACTCTGATGGCATCCAGGACCGACACTGAACAGTGCATGTGCTAGTTGTCAACAGGTTCTTTTAATATAAATCCCACAACCTCACATTGACACCCCACAGATGGATGTTGTTCGTTAACAGTGTGCACCTGTAGGAAGCTCGTTGGCAGATTGTGAGGACACTTCCTTGTTGTTGACACACTTTCCCTCCTGGAAAACAGAGCACAGGAAGCAGTAACAGTGGTCAGTGCGGCCGCTTCAGCGTCTCAGTCACACGGGCGTGGACAGCATTGCCTCATGATATAGATTTAACAGATTATCAGCTGCTGCAAAACACTCAGATTGAAGCGTCAGTATTTCTGAACCACCGGTGACTTCACTCAGTGACAGACATGACTTACAGCTTTCATAACTAGCCCCTTATCATGATTCATGCAGCAGTCATTTTTAAGAGTAGGTGGCAGTGTTTTGAAATCAGATGTTTTCTCTTGTGACAGTTTTGTGTTTTGTGCAAAGTGAGTTCAAAGAAAAGCTAAAATGGGACCGAGGGAACCATGGTGCCAAAAGACCACGGGCAGGAGAAACAGGCCGAGTGTTTGATCCAGAGAATATTATGATGTGATGTAACTTGAATCGTCCCGTGGAGACAACTCAGTTCATGCAGCAACAACTGAGTGCTTCTGGTGGTTATGATGATGCAATGACTTGCCCCAAAGGGACAAATAGACATTATTTATTTTGTTGTCTTTAAACTGGTAAAGATTAGAAAATGAACTGCACTTTCTTCAGTATTACACTACATAGGAAGTTTAGGAAACACTGCTGTTATTCTGATTAATGCACTGAAGGGAGAGAACATCGAGGACAAAGAGACTCACAGAAACACATTTGGTGCACATAAGAGGGAGGAGCTCAAACACTAAAAGTGATGTGTAAATAGTGAGAGACAAGACTGTGTGTGTGTGTGTGTGTGTGTGTTGCTCTGACTTGTGTTGGACCTGGTTGGTATTCTGTGGGAGACCTCAGGCCTGAAAGTAGGAAATAACAAACACACCACAATCTAGCACAGTGATGCCCTGCCTCCTCCACACACACACACACACACACACACACACACCAGGACCCCTCAGTACTTCACACACCGTGGCACATGAGCCTTTCAGACATGAAACATGAAAACATTGCTTTCTTCTTCTGACAACATTCAAATTCAATTAACTTGATTTGCCCTTTGCTTCAGTACAGAGAAGAAGAACATTGGAAATCTTGCCTGATTCCCTCAGTCAAAAAACAAAACAGAGAGAAGAAGAAACACAGAACAGGAAATGAAATGAGAATGAGAGGTAACCATAGAAATACCTTAATGATGACGATGTAATGGTGCCTGTGGCGTGTGCAGGTGAGCTCAGGTGAGCACATGCGCTGGCTTGTACAGATGTCACCAGCAGCTAATGCACAGGCACGTGGGCCTTGAGGCTTCGATTCTTGTGTCGTGCTGAAAGTGATTTAAAACACGTTTCCGGGTCCGAGCTCGTCACGTTAAAGCGAGCAGGGCGTTTATTCATCACCAAATGACCCTGAAGGGGTGCAGGTCTGAACGGGGACAGAACGGAGGACTGTGACAGGCTGTGCTGGGATGATAACTGAATGTGTGCTTGAGTTTAGGCTGGCTTGGTTTTGGTCCCATCTGTGATGTGTGAGTATGAAGACCACAGTTCAGATTAAACAAGAGGAACGAATCAGCATCGACTCTCTGTGGCTGCCCCATTGTTGTACTTCATTCATTTCTGTCCGTAAACGTCTGGTTTCTTCTCCGGCAGAGGTGACAGATTGAAAACAAGGGGGACGTGTGGTTCCAGGACTAAACATTGATGTGTTGTTGCTGAATGCAGAGTGTACGAGTGTAACACCAGCTCATTCAGACCGTTTTAAAAAGGAGGGGGCAGCAGGATCTTTTACAGTATAAAAACTTGTCAGCGCTCTCTGATGGACGAACTGTGACACAGTGACACAGTTTCTAAACGTCCTCAGACCTAATCTGTGCACTTTCTTGTCACTTTTACACTGATACTGATCTATCTGCAGTAATCTGCGATCAGCTGATGTATCAGCCCGGCCGGTGTCTGGCTGCAGCTCTGAGCTGCAGCTGTGTGCTGTTCCAGGCCTGTTATGTCCATAAAAGGTGAATTTGTCTCACACAGCCTCAATAAATCTGCTGAAGTAGACGTGTTTTACAGGATGTTTACGTTTCAGCAGCGTTCAGTTTGCAGCCTTACATCACAACCAGGCCTCTGCCCTGCTGCCTCCGAGCAAGACCCAGAGACCCTGCACACAGAAACCAAGAACCTGATGTTGTTCCCTCTGGCTGCAATGCTGTTAGTGAGCAGCCTAGTTATGTCATTCTGTGTGTGTGTGTGTGTGTGTGTGTGTGTGTGTGTTGTGTGTGTGTGTTTCTCCCACAATAGAGGTCTTTGTTGTTGATCTGAACTATGGGATGACTGACCAAAGCTTTACTGGACCACAGACCAGAAAGGACTGAAATTCCTCTGTGTGTGTGTGTGTGTGTGTGTGTGTGTGTGTGTGTGTGTATGTGTGGTATGACAGTGACTCAGTGTTAGTCCAGGAACATGTTTTTGCTGTGTACCCATGATGCACCACGAGTTTTTGTTCCTTCTGCAGTTTTTATCTTCTTGCAGACATGTGACTCGTCCAGGAACATATTTGTATTTTATCGTGTAACAGGAAGTGAGTGAAAACAAAGATAGAAAAATGACTCAGACCCAAGATATTATGTGTGATTGTAACTTCTGCTTTAAGTTTTAGGAGTATATTCACACTGAGACCATTAAATCTGTCGACGTTTCAAACCTCCATCCAGACTGAAGCAGCTGAGCTTCATCAGATGTTCACCAACTGAAAAGAAGCTGTAGAAGAAGAGATTTAGCTGTTTTCCTGTTGTTCAGGTGTTTTGCTCAGGTGTTTCACTGTGGACAGACTATAACTACAACACTAATGTGTTTTAAAGAACCAACCTCCAGTGTAGACATAGTCTTCATCTATATACACATCCGATTCAGCCTGACATATGATATAATATCTGGACGCTTCCACATCACCAAAACCAGCTCGTTGACAGAAACCAGGTCAGGCTGAGTTTCAGAGAACATGTGGACATGTTGTCTCTGTCTGATGAGTGTGAAACCCCAGTTTAGTGAAGTTGGTATGTTTTCAGTGTGTAGTAGTTAGTGTGTGGTTGTGTGTGTGTTGGACCTTTTTCATTCTTCATGTTAGCAGTGTGGCTCTGTTGGTCTGTTGATCAGTCCACTTTAGTTCAGACCAAAATATCTCAACAACTATTGGATGGATTGAGATGAAAAGCTGTCCAGACCTTCATGTACACGCACAGACACTTGGAGTCTATGATGCCCAAAGTTAGGAAGAGACAGTAATACACACCAAATGTGCCTTTATCCACAAGAACAGAACGACAGTGTACTCAGGTCACACAGGCGGAGACAAAATACATAAAATACATTTGACTATTTTTAAGCCAAGAAAAAGCAGGAAAACCCAACAGCAGCTCAAGACCTCAAGTATTTCTGCAATGCTCCGGCCTCGATCCCACATCAACCAGGACATTCTTGGTGTGAAGGCTGATTTGCTCTCAACTGTCGGCGACTATAAGCTCGTTATTGGACCTGATATGGCTTTTATACAGATATTTCTATAAAAATACTTAATACATATGTCTAAATTGTAATAACTTTGGTGGTCCTCTGATTTATCATCTAGCGCCATCATCAGGTCAACGTTTTAATGTGTCCAGTACTTTGGTTTGTGAGCAAATAGCTGAAGAAGCGAGACCTTCCCATTGGCATCAGCTGATGAAACAGGCTAAACTAAGATGGTGAAACATTGATGAAAACTCTTCTGGTAAAAGGTTAAAGACTGTATTTCTCACATCTCTGTGACTCGATGTCACATCTTTGCTCGGTCAAGTCCACCATCCTTATGTGTATGTGTGTATATATATAAAATGTCACTCACACCTCACTCATACATGTTGACTGTGACGCCACCCTCAGGTTGGTTTTCCTCAGTGAGCGGAGCGTGATGTCCTGTTTCTCATCTCATTCCTGTCGACACCAACTCTCCAGTTATGGACTGAAATCCTCCATTGATAAACAAAAAACAAAGAATCTGTCGCCATGGTTACGATGCCGTTAACACGGTGACTAGCTGGCACAAACACTTGGCATCACGGCCATCTGGCATCATGACCAAGATAATTACAGATCAGGGATAAAACGGGCGATTTATTGCCAGAATTTGGTAAAGAAACTCTTTTGTAGTTTCTCCACAGAGTCTGATGGGAACCAGAATACTGAGCCGCTGTTGTATCGGTCAGAGACTTTGAATTCAGCAGCCATAGCCAACATTTGTCATCAGGCTGGAGTTTCCCAACCTGATGGGAAAAGTCCCAACATTTCCTCCCTGTCTGCACACAGCATCCTGCTGGCTGCCTCTCTAACAACACACATACAAACACTGTACATACCTCGTGTTTAATGAACTCTCTGGATGTTGTTCAGTGTCTCAGATCACATTCATGATATAAAATAATTGCTGTTTCATATTAACCCAGTGTTGAGAAACATGAGTTAATTTTTAACTGTGACTCTGTAGTGTGTGATTGTCTCCTGCCGTCTTCCACTCATCCCTCAAATATTCATCCTGCCTGTCCATCTGTTGACAGACTGAAGACTATCAAAGCACTGGAGAGTCATTTATAGACTCAGCTGTTTGTGTGTGTGTGTGTGTGTGTGTGTGTGTGTGTGTGTGTGTGTGATGAGGCTGTCTGAATACTACACACTAAATTTGTCCCTGTTTCAGTGTTGAAGGTGCTTCGAGATGGGAAAATGTTTAGTGGTAGTCTAAAGGTTTCAAGGTCAGCCTGTTTTCATCGTTTTTTGCCCTCTGTGTTTTTCACTCCTGAATTCTCTGATATCTCAAAAACATAGTGTGTCATTTGATATATATTTACACTCTGTGTCTCTTTACAGGTGACAGGACCAATACAGCAGGGGCTCAGATGGAGTTTAAATCCAAGCAGTGGTTTGGTGCTTCAGTACGATCTGATGGAGAGCACATCCTGGTAAGACACACGCACACACACACGCACACACACACATTCAGTTACAGCAGTGTGTAGCATTAATCAAACAGTAATAACATCTCGTCCTCATTCCAGTAAAATCTGTGGAGACGTGAGAAGCTTTAATCCACATTACACACATTCAGTCTGTTGAGCTTCACAGAACTGAGCTGCCAGTTACTCAGTACTAATGTTTCATACATGAGTCAGATACTCTGACCTCCATTCTGTCCTGGCAGCCAGGAGTTCAACTACATGACCTGTTTGATTTTACAGTGTTTGGATGTCAGAATCACTCTATAATATTTGTTTCTCTGCTGTGTGTGTGTGTGTGTGTGTGTGTGTGTGTGTTCCAGGCCTGTGCTCCTCTGTACCAGTGGTCGACCTTTGGTGTCTCTGAGCGAGAGCCGGTGGGAACATGTTACCTGAAGAAAGGAAGCACGGTGGTCGAGTACTCGCCCTGCAGATCAGGTTTGCTCTTTTCTTTTTATCTGTCTCTCCGCAGTAAACAACACATGTCAAACCAGGAAAAGTAAATAACTTGCTCTCATTTATGTTAGTGGTGTCACGGATCAGTTCATCGTGCACCAAACATTAATGAGGCAACATCACACACACAGTCAGAACGATAACACACCAAGCAGCATCTGTACAAGCGACCAGCTGTCCAGCTGGTTTGTGGAAGCAGATGAAATGGAAAATGTTTCCAATTACTGAAATGGAAAATTACTTCTCCTAATCTTAATTTCTCATCTGTCTACCTCTTTTTCTAATATATATGATTTAATGTTGCTCTTTGATGTCTGTGTCCAGGTGCCAGCTCACCAGAAGGACAGGGTTTCTGCCAGGCCGGCTTCAGTGCCGACTTCCTGAAGGTAGGTAACCAGAACTAACCCAGAGAATCCTCAGCTTTGATTCAGCTGTGGAGGAAAGCAGACTTCTGGGCGGGGGTTTGATCCTGGACCGGCAGTGCGTGTTGTCGGGTCTGTGTGGTCATTAATCCTTCACACATCTGGGAACAAGAACGTGTTCTTTACTGATTTGAGGGGTCGAATAAGAAGTGAAAGAAATAAAATTCTCCCTTTTCTCTCTTTCTTTTTGTGGTTTCAGAAGAACAACCGAGTGGTGGTTGGAGGACCTGGCAGCTTCTACTGGCAGGGTGAGTGTTACACTGTGTGTGTGAGCGTGTGTTTGAATGTGCTGCTGCAGTCTTAAAGCTGGTTTGGAGACTGAAAGTGACACAGAGACGGTGCAGATCCAGGCCGGCCAGCTCCGTGTTCCCTCAGCAGATGAACTCCGTGGCGCCTCACTGGGATGATAAATGGTGGAGGATGAGGATTCCCCACAACAGTTGTGTTGCCAGCGGACAGCCACCAGCAGACAGACGACGTCCTCAGGGTTTCCAGCAGGCCTCGAAGGATCGTTCCTTTTTGTTCCAACTTGGATCTTTTTGTCCTAGTTTGGGCCATTGTTTCGATCAGTCATAACAGCATTGTGCTCAAAGTAGGGCAGTGGTGGCCTAGTGGTTTGTGAAGTGAACGCTACTGTGGTCGTAGTACTGTGGAGTATTTACAGTAATACTAACGCCTGAGGTGTATGATAACTTGAACGATGGCTGTGTTCCATTTAGGGTCAGTGAGCTGTAGAGGTGCTGGTAGGAGGTTTGGCTATTTTTGGACAGAGCTAGGCTAATTGTTTCCCCCTGTTTCCAGTCTTTATGCTAAGCTAAGCTAACCAGCTGCTGACTGTAGCTTTGTATCTATTGTCTAACTGACGAGAGCGGAATCAATCACAACATCTGACTGTCAGCAAGAAGTGTTTTTCCCAAAACGTCAAACTGTTCCAGCTCGTGCTGCTCATACTCTGACTCTTATTAAACCAGACGCTTCAGATGCATCTCTTCCTTTGTACTTCAAGAGTTCTGCTAAACTACCAGACAAACTCAAGTCTCCATCCAGGAGTCCTGCTTCGGGAGGAAATAGTAAAGATGTTTCTATAAAATGTTCCATACGGTCAAGTGCTCCACATCGTTGATGACACGGTGGCGCTGTTGGTCTGAGCCGGCAGCTCAGTTCAATGTTGTGTTTTGGCGGTTTTCAGTGCTGCTGGATCAGCATGAGCAGAGTGTGTTGTGTCACTGTGGGTGCAGTCTCCTGTGGAGATCACGTCCCAGCACACAAAACCATCTCCACGTCCTGTTTTTCCCTGTGAGTCCAGGATCTGGTTTCACAGACACACTTTGACTCTGGCTTAGATCAAACCAGACTTCAGATACACGTCTAAATCCATCCATTGCACAAAGCGTTCCAGTTCTTTAATATCTTGAGTAGGGTGCAATGAATTCTGGGTGAAAAGCATGTCTGTCTATCATACAGTCCTGTGATTGGCTGGTTGGATTGTTGTTCGATAGAACCAAGCTGGTTGGGTGTGAAAGTACACTTGGATTCAGTGTAACTTACAAGGATCTCAGTGTCTCACAAAATCACACAAAAATCATAAATCTGAAGCCAAAGCCGCTCTTCATAACTTTAGAACATGAGCTGCTAACAGGAGCCGCTAACAGCAGCCGCTAACAGAGCTGCTAACAGGAGCCGCTAACAGCAGCCGCTAACAGAGCTGCTAACAGGAGCCGCTAACAGAGCTGCGAACAGAGCCGCTAACAGAGCTGCTAACAGGAGCCGCTAACAGAGCTGCGAACAGAGCCGCTAACAGGAGCCGCTAACAGGAGCCGCTAACAGGAGCCGCTAACAGAGCCGCTAACAGAGCTGCTAACAGAGCCGTTAGCAGCTCTTTTGTTTTGAACCTCTCACTCTGGACGGCAGCATGCTTCATCACCTTAAGAGTTCAGACGGTGTGTGTGTGTGTGTGTGTGTGTGTGTGTGTGTGTGTGTGTGTGTGTGTGTGTGTGTGTGTGTATCAGCAGCGTGTTGTAATCCATGTTTGTCTGGTCGTCTGACTTCAGAGGGTGTGACCCAGGATGTATCCTGAACCCTGACTCAGTCCCATGTTTTCTCTCTCTCTGTACGTTCAGGCTCTTCATGGGGTGTGTTTGCCTAATTATTGTTTCCTGTTGAGTCAACACTCACAATTACACAACCAGCCACACACACACACACACACACACACACACACCTCTGTTTCTGATTAGATGCTTGTTAACACTGTGTCCCTGTGGCAGCTGTGTGGTTCCTTTAATTACAACTTGTGTGTGTTTTTCTAAACCAGCTTGTAAACAAAAAATCAAATCATATGTTCTTTTTCTGTTCTTTACTTTCTTAGGTTCTACTGTGTTCTTCCTCCCTGTGTTGTTCTCCGCCTCCTCTGCTCTGTTGTCCTCTTTTCTTCTCTCTTCTCTTGGCCTCATTTCTCTTCTGTTTTATTCCTTTCTCATTTGCTTCTTGTTCTTTAATGTTCTCTCCCTCTTGTCGCCCTGTTCTCTTCTCTGCTTTGATCTCCTCGTTCTTTTCTGTTCTCTTTTGTTTTTTCCTGTTCTCCCCTGTTCTCTAATGTTCTCCTTCTCTCTCTGCAGGTCAGCTGATTTCTGATGACATCTCTGAGATTTTTACCCGGTTTAACAAAGACTACGTCACCCCATACGGGAACACCCTCGCCACCAAGTCAGCCAGCGCTCAGTATGACGACAGCTACCTCGGTAACTACGGGCCTCACCTCCACAGATTATGTGACTGTTTAGCGTGTGATTCTGAATGCTAAAGTAATATATTTGTGATTTTATGTACATTTGAGCACCTGTGTTCTTGACTAAATGACTCAAATGTTAAATATTGTCACATAAATTTCTGTTGATCTCGAGATGAAACTGAAGTTTTTACTGTTGAACTCATGTAAAACACAGTCCATTCAAATAAAACAGTTATTAGAACAAGATTATTTCTGTGGTTTTACTGAGTGAATCTGTGTCGTTCTGTTGTCCAGGATACTCTGTGACAGTTGGAGACTTCAACAAAGATGGAAAGGAAGGTAAGAATGGAAGCAGCCTCCTTCACTGTACAGTGAAACACTTCTACCACTGGATGCAGATTAAACTGTTAGAAATGCATGCTGATCATTGGCTGTTGTTATTGATCATGATTTTACCACTAATCAATCAGTTAATTAAATGAGTTATTTATCAAGCCAAACTCCAAACACTTGACTTTTCCAGCTTCTCAAACATTTGTCCTTCATCACTGAGTTGTTTTATTGGTCGATTAAATAGTTGAACTCCAGGACATTACGACGGCCGTTTTCCACAACTGTGGCCTTTTAGAGTCCAAACATGTTCATTGATTAATTGGAAAACATTGGACAGATTAATGGTCTGTTTCATCTCACCTCCACAGATTATGTGACTGGAGTACCTCGCGGGGAGAAGGCACTGGGCTATGTAAGTGTTGTCGGTGTACACACACACACACACACACACACACACACACACACACCAGTCACATGCTGTTAATCTGTCTCCTCAGCTGCTCTGTGTTCGGTTTCTCTCTTCTCAGCAGATCAGATAGTGTTAGTGAATGAACACACTGGTGCTCATGTGGCCACAGCAGCACTGTGAGCACAGGGCTCCCACAGTATGTTGATCCTTGAAGTGGTTTGTCTGAAGTCCTGTGTTGTGTTTGATGTCTCAGGTGAACATCTTCAATGGCCTCAACATGGAGTCCATGGTCAACTTCACAGGAACGCAGGTGAGCTGCAGGACTCGGATCGTTCACGTCAGCGCTGTGCGATTAAAAACACAGCTCACGCATTCGTTTCCATCAGACCACTGTCGGCACAGTGGGGGTTCTGTCCTGGGTGTGGGAAAATGAAATTACATCAGAATCTTCTACAATTTCAGAAAAATCGATTGTTGTACGTCGTTTATAACAAACAGAAAAGGTAGAACTCTTCAAACAAGGAAGGTGTTTGGGCACATCTGGGATTTAATAACTTAATAATTAGGTTTGCAAGACAAAAATACAGTATATTTGATTACACAGTGTCATGTGATATCACCCAGTCTGACGTCTACTGTTAACAGAGGGGGGCAGTGAACTCCAGCCAACACTCAGCACTCGGCCTGAAACAAACCTGATTTCTTCCTCAGTGTCCCAAACGTTGCCATGGAGCAGAGGGAGGGCTGGAGAGACAGGACGGGCAGGAAAAGAGAGGCTGTCATTAGCAGACTTAATGAGTTCCTCTTCGTTTTCCTGCCCGTCCTCCATAACTCATCCTCTGAACCCACCAACCTCTCTTTTATCTGTTTCCTGTTTCTCGTCTCTCTCTCTCTTAAAACGCTCTCTGTTGTCTCCTTAAGATTTCAGTCGTTCTACCTTTCTTTCTAGCTAATGTGCATCAGTCTTTTCTCTCACCTCTGATTTCACGTTAGTTTTGGATTTTGGTTCTGAATCAGCCCATTTTTGACTTTCTGACCTAATTTTACAAGTCAAACCAAAGCAACTCATCAGCAGCGCAGCTCAGACACAATGGATCTTTTCTCAACTCTCAAGAAGTTTTACAAAAAAGTTGAAGTGAGCTCCTGTTGAAGGTCAGAGGTCAGAGTGAGTCTCAGCTGATTCACTCGGTGCTAAAGTGGCTCCTCGCTCCCTTCACTCATGTGTTAGCTCCTGACGGGGATGTAAGAGGCAGACGGAGGATGGAGAAACTATTCACCAAATAGAGCATAGCTGGAAACGACAACTACTCATGACACTCAGTGTCTGAACAATGTGTGGAAATAAATAATAATTTCAAAGAACCTGCTGCCTGACGACTGCTGCTCCACTCACACTGACTACAGCGCCACTGCAGCGTCATGTAGTTTCTGAAATGCTGCAGATACAGAGAGGCTCTTCGAGCTCAGCGAGCTCTAGTCCGGTTTCATTCCTTTGGAATCTTACCTGTATCTTATCTTACATATCTCAAAATGTGATGGAATGTAATATTCCTAATTTATATTGTGTAGTTGTTTGAACAGTTGGATCTATATTAACCCCTCCTCCTCCTCCTCCTCCTCCTCCTGCTGAGTTAACAGCCAGTAAAGCTGTACATGTGTCTGATGTGTCCTGTCAGTAAATGTGGTTTAGAAGTTCACATTAGAGAAGCAGAAATGCTGCCGAGCCAAATGTTCCCCGCATCAAAGTGTTGATATTTTTATTTCAGGCCCATGAAATGAATTGAAAACATGAAATCCCTCTCACAGACGACCGTTGTAAGTTTTCCTCTCCTCCTGTCTTGTAGATGGCTGCTTATTTTGGACATTCGGTAGCTGCTAGTGATGTTAATAATGACGGGTAAGTCTGTGTTTGTCTGCTCTATTTTTCCTTGTCTGACTCAGTAGTTATTGACTGAGCAGTGAACAGTCTAGTGAATTGAGCTCCTGGCTACTGAATTACTTGTTTAACCTCTGTTGACCTCTGGAACCTGGAGGAGTTACAACACACTGACGGTACTTCCTCACACAACCCTTCTGCCTCCTTGAGCTTTGATGGTGTCTAAGAAACAAGACTTAGTTTTGTAATCACTAAAATAAAACAGCTTGAAGCTGCAAACTGTTCCTGTTACTGAATATTTACAGCCACTAAGTGCAGGTGTATCTGTAGCAAAGCTAATGATGATCATCGTAGATTTCATGAGAACAAACAGTTACAGCTGGTCTGTGCTTCATTTCCTGTCTGTCTGTTAGTTTGGCAGATCTGTTGGTTGGAGCTCCTCTCTTCATGGTCGGAGGGTCAGATGGAAAACTGAGGGAGGTGGGACAGGTAGGAAACACACACACACACACACACACACACAGCTTCTGATGCACATAGATAAATGAAAGCACACGTACGGCAAAAGACAAACATGAGTGGCTGTACTCAAAGATGCAGATAGATGAGTGTTAGTGGGCACAAAATGGCAGCATGTTAACACAAGAAACATTAACTTGTCAACATGTTTTTGATAAAGATCAAAAAAGCAAAGTTGTCTTGTTGATTTCAGTCCTTAAATCGTTGATTCATTAGAGCAGCTGCTGTGTCACTTCACAGGCAGCCAAACAAACTGAGGCTGTTTTAATAAAGAAGTCAGTAATAATTACAGCCTCCATCAGATTTCATGCTGCACACACAGACAGTAGTTTTCACACAACAGCATGACACAGTGAAAGGACTTAATGGATGTGTGTGTTCATCACACAGCTCACTGTGGCTGCTGCTGACGCTTTCATTACTCCCTGACACATTTACAACTCATCCACTCACAACAACAACTAAATGACTGTTGTCTTGTTTTCTTGCCGCATTTCTGATGAACGGCCGCGGTCGGCGCTAACCTCCATGACTAACACATTGTGTTTCCTGTGGCTGCTTCACAATAAAAGCCTCCCTGTGTTTGTCCAGTTGAAGTCTTTTGCTGTTAAGCAGCAACAGGGGAAAGGTTGCGTTGGCATTAGCAGTAGCAGTAAACAGGCTGATATCAGTCAGGTCAGATGACAAACAGTGACTCTGGATCACAGGCTGCAGTGTTTCCTGTCAGTCCCTCATGTTTGTCAAGTGATTTCAATCCAGACTCCACCGTTAGTAATGAAAAGCACTATATAGAAACGTGATTGCAGAATGTAAATGAAGGGAAAAGTGTTAACCACAAATGTATTAAAAACAGGGGTTGCTTTAATGGAAATGTGAAGCATTGTAACTTTAAAGCTCAATGAGTCCAGTTCATAAACAAGTTTTTAACATTCAGCAGCTGTGGGTCATTTCTACAACATAGATGAGAGAAACGTTTCCTCTTCTTCAGAAGGATATTTCCCTCCTTCAGTTATAACATGCATGTGAGGGCAGGCAGATAAACCTGAAGGTCTACAGAGCTTCCTGCACACACACAAAACTAAAATTACTAACAACATGAAGTCATACCCAGAATGCATCATTCAGCTTCGCCCTGTGATGGTCAGGGTGGGGTGGAGAAAATTGCTCTGGTTGTTGGAGGCTTATGCCACCCCCTCATTACAAGCTACCCAGCACTTCATACTTGAGTTCTGCCCTGATGGTAGTGAAGAGCCTTTTGTATTGTTCTCTTTGTTTTGTTGCTCTCAGACTGAATGAAAATAAATATGTGCACAGCACATCAGTCGCACTAAAATAATCATGCTTATGATTTCAGGCCCTATGATTAGATATAGATCCAAACATACACGGTCTCACATATGAGGGCCTGTTTTCTCTGCGTCGCGCCGTCCACAGGAAGCAGAAATGCAGATAAGAAACCAAGACTGTCACATAGATCTGATATTTCAACTTCCTTGGAACAGCTAGTTGGTTTCCAAAGTCACAATTTAGACGATTTAATTAGGTAACACAGTGAAAAACTTTGGTATGTATGTAAAGTTACTACTCAGAAAGTATCTGTTCATCATATAGAGAAAACAGAACAGAGCAGAAGTAAGTTTTCTGTCTGTCCATCACTCTCTGGTCTATTAAAGGTAAAATGGACTTCTTAGTAACATCTGAAACATTAGAAACATTAGAAAATTAAAGGATGGATAACCAAAGGGAGAAAAAAATCATTTCTCCTTTGTATTTACTGTGTGTGTGTGTGTGTCCTCTCCAGGTGTCTGTGTATCTGGGTACGGGTGGATTTTCCTTCGACACACCTAAGTTGCTCACTGGGTCAGAGGTTTACGCCAGATACGGGTCTGCCATCGCAGCACTGGGAGATCTGGACATGGATGGATTCAATGGTAAGAGAGACCACACACACACACACACACACACACACACACACACACATTGCATCCCGTCCTGCTCTGGACCCTGACCTCCATAATTCCTGCTGCACCTCACGTGTCTTGTTCGGTCACCCCTCCAGATGTGGCCATCTCTGCTCCGTATGGAGGCTCTGACCGTAACGGCTTGGTCTACATCCATAATGGCGGCCCTCAGGGGCTTGACTCGTCACCTTCCCAGGTAAAAACCAGGGCCAAGCCATGTTAGCGGCTGAGCTAAAGCACTGTCTGTCAGTCTGTCCACCACTCTGGTCTGGTTAACACGACACCTTGTCAACATTACTATGTTAGCATTTACACACTTTATTCATGTCCTTAATTTATTGTAATTTAATCTTAATGTAGTTTTCACAGCATGTCACTCTGTCTTTTTGTCTGACACTACATCAGGTGTCACATATTCATTTGACAGATTTAACCTGGACAAAAAAAAATCGTTTAAAGTTCTGATATTTGTACCTTCTGAAGCTGGTTTCTCTTGTTTTAGTAGCAGATGAAACAATCCCCCCCTTGTTGTGTGTTGATTCATGACTGTGCCTTGTCTCTCAGGTCCTGCAGGGCAAGTGGGCGTCCAGCTACATGCCTGCTAGCTTTGGCTACTCCATGACTGGAAATACTGACATAGACCAGAATGGATATCCAGGTACACACACGCACACACACACACATTTATATATGTGTTGGCACCGCAGGGATCAAATGAACTGCTCCTGTGAAAAAGCTGATGTGTGTCTCTGTCTTTCAGATTTAATAGTGGGAGTGTTTGGAGCAGACAAAGCAGTTTTATACAGGTAATCATACAGTGTGTGTGTGTGCGTGTGTGTGTGTGCGTGTGTACACCCCTGCTGTGGCTGTATGTGTGTCTGTGAGGAGTTTAATGAGCAAGGCCACCTCTGATATCAAAGAGCTGCTGTTTTCATTCGCTTCTCTCCTGTAGATGCTGTTAGGACCAATTTAACCCCTTCAGGGCAGAGTTGTGTTCTTCTGCTCATTCATTTATCACACTTTATCCCAGCAGCTAATGATCATGGTTAAGTGTAAAGAAGTGTGATTTATAGTAAATCATCTTCTGCTGTGTGTGTGTGTGTGTGTGTGTCAGAGCTCGTCCAGTGATCAGTGTGAATGCCACATTAGATATGACACCTCAGATCATCAACCCAGAGGAAAAGACCTGCACACTTCCTGGTAGCAGCACTCTGGTGTCGTGGTGAGTTCCCACTGTCTGTTCACACATCATCCAGGAAGTGAAACATGATACTACAACTTGTCTTTTTCACACTGTTTGACATCTTATAACATGTTAGTCAGTGACTCTTTGTGTTTTCCAGTTTTAAGGTGAAGTACTGTCTGAAGGCCAGCGGGCGGGGAGCTCCACCTAGTCTCAGTAAGTGAAACACAGCCGGCTCTCTGCAGCATTAAAGGAATATTTGGAATGATGGTGTGTGAAGACAAATGACACATCTTCACTGCTTGTTTAATGGGGATAAAAAGATGCATGAACACATGTTCAGTTCAGTTCATCATGTCGACACTAACGGTTCATTGATTGTGGTTGTGCAGCTCCAAGTCCACGTCCTGATCCCCTGTCTGACTGGTCTCTCTCCAGGTTTCCGTGTGGAGCTAATGTTGGACCGTCTGAAGCAGAAGGAGGCAACTAAACGCGTCCTCTTCCTGCACAGTCAGACCTTTCAGTACTCCAAGAACATGATGGTGTCCAACGGCAAAGGTCCGGCCTGCGAGGAGCAGCACGTCTACTTGAGGGTGAGGAAGTGACATACTTTAGAGTAAAAGAAGGAGAAACTCTGATCACCAACAAATGAAACCTGCTTTTAGAGAAACACACAAAACTAAATTGCACTGGCTGGTGCCTTTGTTCCTGTGAACGTTGTATCATGTGGTATTTTAAACTTTAAATGGCTGGTTTGCATGTTTGATTAACAACAGCTCGTGAATGAATTAAACTGATTCTCCACCTCAGCGCAGCGTGTTGTGAGTTCTACTGCACATAAAAAAAGCTACTCGCAGAACACACACCAGTCTCCCAACTGTCAGTGGTCCAGTTGCATTGTGGGTAATTCAGGTGCTGAGTTTTAACAAGGAAGCAGAGCAGCCTCACTCTGTCACAGCAGCACAGACACAGCAGCCTGACGGCCGCTCCACCTGGACACTAGGTGTCCCCGTTCTTTTGTTGTTTGTGTTGTGCAGGTGCTGAAAGGAGAGTCATCACCTGCGTCAGTAGCACCTGGGCCGGGGGGCTCTGTCTGTACAGACCTCCCTCGTTCTGCAGCCTCGCTCTCCCTCCCTCCTCCTGCGCTGTGCTGTCTTTTCTTGCCTGCACACACACATATTAGTTGATTTGTGTTTTTTTGTCAGTAAATTATTTTTCTCAGCTGTCAGCTTGTGTTGTCTCCCATCTTTGTGGCAGTCGGGCCGTGACGTGACACAAGGTTTCAGAATAAGAGCAGTACAAGTATTTGAACATTTGTGTCTCCCAGGACGACCGTGAGTTTCGGGATAAGATCACTCCCATCTCTGTGGTGATGGAGTACAGTCTGGACTACCAG
This sequence comes from Holacanthus passer, assembly GCA_025331565.1. Lineage (NCBI taxonomy): Eukaryota > Metazoa > Chordata > Actinopteri > Pomacanthidae > Holacanthus > Holacanthus passer. The sequence continues at coordinate 4,416,568 of JAFREQ010000070.1, read as the reverse complement.
CTGGCTGCAGACCAAACCGGACTGCTGCCCATCATCGACATGTCGGCCCCCTCCAACGTCACCAAGCAGGTACCTGAGTGTGTGTGTGTGTGTGTGTGTGTGTGTGCTCTGTAAACACTCACACTGTTGTCAATGTTTTCATAATGACGACTGTTCACTGATTTGTTATATTTGAGTTTGTATGACTGATTTACTTTTATTCTTTCTTCCATGTACTTTGTTTCATCCTTTGCTCATTTGTTGTTTTTTTCTCACTTTGTTCTTCTTCCACCTCTTGACTCTGTTTCTTTCCTCCTTCCTCCCCTCAGGCTCACATCCTGTTGGACTGTGGAGACGACAACATCTGTAAACCCGACCTGCGGCTGTCAGTGAAGAGGTGGGAAACATGACTGCAGTCTGGGTGCTGGACTCATCGTAGTCTGTGTTTTATCTTAATATTAATGATAATAATGAACTTGTGTTTCACATGGTTGAATTAGGATTAAAACATTTTAGGAGGCAATGACGCAAATACATGAGAAAATGAAAGATAGAAAGAAGACAAAAATAAAATGAAATAAAATACCCAGCAATAATTCAGTGGAATCCATTTATAGTGATCGATTTTTCCACGTTGTCATGTATGAAAAGACCCAAAATGAACACCGTCAGCAGACTTGATTACTATAAGTAAATTATTTTAACGGCATAACGATCCTGCTCAAACTTGACCGTGATCACTGTAGGTAAGATAATAGTAAAACAGACATGTTGGCAATAAAACAGTGTTCCAGCATTAATACTGTCTGAGTGAAAAGAGAAGAGACTGTTATGTTGCGATGTTCATCTCGTTTATAGTAAATGTCAACAAACTGCACTTATTTCTGACAACAAAAAGGAAAGTGGGCTGAAAAAAGAAACAGTGAATTTAGTTTGTGTTCCTGTTGTCATTTAGCGACCGTCAGCAGATCTACATCGGCGATGATAACGCTCTGACTCTGGAGATCAGCGCAGAGAATCAGGGAGAGGGAGCCTACGAGGCCGAGCTCCACGTCTACCCTCCGCAGCAGGCCGACTTCACCGGGGTCATCCGCAGCCAGGTAACGTCACCTCCGCCCACAGCTGCAGTTTCAAATACTGAAACCAACACAGTGTTGTTTTATCTGTCGTCTGTCCACCTGAAGTCACCTCGCCGACAGACGTCTTTGTTTTCCCAGAAAAAACTTGCCTGCCTGGTTTGTAACTCTTTAGATTCACTTTAGATTCAGATGATCGGAGAAAACACTTGACTGACAAACCCAGTCCAGTTCTTCTTCCAGGAGGTCAAACCTTGATGCTCCCGTCTGTTGTCTGCTCGCAGGCTCTCAGCAGGTTGTCCTGCGCCTACAAGAAAGAGAACCAGACCAAGATGGTGGTGTGTGATCTGGGAAACCCCATGAAGGGAGGAACCAAGGTCAGTGATCACATGACTGTACTGTAGAACAGAATCATCATCTCATGCTGCATTCAGGAGCCGTCATGTAATAAACGAGAGAAACCAGTTAAAAGGAAGCGAAGGAACCACAGGAAAAATGTTGAAAATGGAAAATGTTGAGAAGGAAAAGAGCGTGAAAGTGTGAATAGAAAAACGATGCCTGTGGTTCAAAATTGAACCCAGGTTATTAATTTTGGAGATTTAATTTCAACAAATGTCCTCTGTCCCCTGGCTCCGCTCTACATGTTGGATCCTAACATAATGTTCTTTTCTGTCTCCTCCTGCGTCCTGATTGATCCGTTGTTGTCTCCTCCTGTGCTGTGATTGGCCAGGTGCTGGCGGAGTTGCGCTTCAGCGTGCACCAGCTGCCGGAGGAGGACACCTCAGTCAAGTTTGACCTGCAGATAGTCAGGTACAGTCCCGTCTGCTGTCTCTGTTCATCACAGATCTGCCTCCGAGTCAAAACGCACAGACATGACTCACTTCCTGAGGATATCAGCATCTGTGAGGTCCATCCAGAATAAACCACACATAAATGTGTGTGAACTTGCACACACATGTCGTGTTTGCGTCGACCTGTCCAGAGACCGCAGACGGAAACAAGCCGTCAGCTGAGTCTGGTACGACGCGTCGCTTCTGGTCAGATGAAGCTTTTTGTTTGTTCAGGAAAAAACACACAGGAAATGAACGACTTCACTGTGTGTGAAGTGGCAATGAGAGAAAAGCAGAGCCAGTATGTAAATTAGTGGCTCAGCTAAAGAGTGTGTGTGTGTGTGTGTGTGTGTGTGTGTGTGAGAGTGTGAGAAGAGCCGGTCCATCAGCATTCATTAAAGCAGAGCTGTTTGTATCCTGATGCTCATTTAAATGACAAAAAGCCTGAAGTGAAGGCCACAGCAGCCGACGCTCGGTGTGAGAGTGTGAGTGTTTCTGTGGGAGACACAGAAGTATGTTAATGACGGGGTTCAGCTGCCTCTGCTAACTCTGACAGCTCTTCACTTCTCCGCAGCTCTGCTGGCTCGTTTGGAAGAGATGAACTCAGGAAGTCAAGTCTTGATCATATGTAATTATTATTAGTAGCTGTAGTTACTGGTTCACCTTTCAGATTCCACTTCCACTTAAAAACATATACAATCATATCAATTATGAACGGATGGCTTTAAAAATGAAGCCAGTGTTTGCTCGTGTCTAATTCAGCTCTGACATCAGTTATTAACAATTATTGATTGATTGATCTGTGACCTCTGGAGGGGCCCGACCCCTCAGGTTGAAACACTGCACTAAACCAGCTGACTGGATATAAAGTAGTTCAGACTAGCGCCACCTGGAGGCTCCAACAGGAAAATGCTGCTCTGACATTGATGCTTCAGGATCAACAATCTGATAATGTGACAGAGAATCAGACTCAGGAGACGTTTCACTGCTCAACCAGGACTTTACCACATGAAGCCGACAGTACTGCAGTACTTTTACCACATGAAGCTGATGATACTGCAGTACTTTTACTACATGAAGCCGACAATACTGCAGTACTTTTACTTAAGTAGGATTTTGTAATGGAGTTAGGTTAATGTATTGGTACTTTTACTTCTGTAAAGTATCTCAGTACTTCCTCACCAACTTTTCAGTCTATCAGCTCAAAGGCAACAGCACCACCTTGTGGCTGCTTATAGCAACAACAGAACCTCCATCTATTGTTTCTGTTTCTCTATTTTATACATATTTATATGTATTTTGTATTATTTTGTTTATTTCTGGTCATGTGAAGATGATAAATGATGTTTGTGTTTCAGTTCTAACCAGTTCAACAACACCAGTCCTCGAGTCTCCAGCATCACCAAGTTGGCTGTCCTCGCTAAAGTCTCCATCAGAGGGTAAAACACACACACACACACACACACACACACACACTTTGAAATACTGTATATGTGAACATTTTTGTGCAAAACTTTTTGTGAACTTTGTGAATATCAGTGAGTAATATCCTGATTTCATTCAAATGGCTGATGGTATAATATTTAGTTTTTTGACTGAGTCCAATAAAACCTAAGTTTCAGCTCATTGTTTATCTTTCGGGACTCAACTCTCCTGTTCTGGTTCGCTCTGAATAGCAGCTGTGTTTTGGTGATGATTTGTCAGGATTCAGTGTCCACAACAATCAGTTCATGCAGGTTTAAGTGGTGATGGAGACATGAAGCCTAAATGAGAACAGAGACAATTTTATAATCTGTTGCAGTGTGAATGTCGAGGAGTTGAAGGTAAAAAAAACCAATACTGGTATATCTGTGTGTGTGTGTGTGTGTGTGTGTGTGTGTTGTCTTGCCAGTACGTCGTCTCCCGGCCAGGTGCTGCTTCCCATTGCTAACTGGAAACCTAAAGAGCATCCTGTGGTTGGAGACGACATTGGACCACAGATAGTTCATGTCTACGAGGTACACACACACACACACACACACGCACACACACACACGCACACACACACACAAACACACACACACAGAACATTATTAGAGCAACCTGAGGAGAAATTGTGATTCCAGTTTAAATTCAGTTGGACTAAATGTTTTTAGTTGCATCCTGTCTTGAAACTACTTCGCCCCTAAATGAACGGTTGTTCTCTTTGTGCCGTTGTTTTCGTTCTCGAGAAGAAATCATAGACAATAGGAAGCAGTAGTGGTTTTGCACATTACTGTGTGAAGCAACAATCACTAATGTGCGAATCCTCCCAGCTCCTGAACAACGGGCCCAGTACGTTCAGCAAGGCGGCGCTGGTGGTCGATTGGCCGTACCAGTTTAAGAACGGCTCGCTGCTCTACATCACCAGCTACGAGACCGAGGGACCCATCAACTGCACCACCGACACGGAGATCAACCCACTCAACGTCTCGGTGAGAAACACACACAGAAAATCTTTGAATAGGTTCATCAATATTAAATCACTCAAAGGACAATCAGCAAATCTTCAAGTTTGTGAGGCTGAAACCATGAAATGTTTTTACAACAACGACTAATTGATTAATGGACTAATGGTTTCAGCCGTACTGGTATAAACTGTTGCGGAGTTGAATTTATATGAAACATCATATTTTATAAACTCTTCATATGTTTGAGTGTAAACATCTGAATTTGTAAAGTAACGAAGTTAAAGCTGTCAGATAAATGTAGTGAAGAAAGTAAAAAGTTCAATATTTCCTCTGAGGTGTCGAATGAAAAGACAATATTCAAATTCGTACATAAAGACAATACTTGAGTAAATGTACTTAGTTACATTTTGTGTGTGTGTGTGTTAGAACCCTTTGACCTCGGTGAAGAACACCAGTGGGGTTCCACCCAGAGAGCGAGAGACGGAGGGACGAAACCGAAATCATGTCCGCAAGAGAGACCTGGAGTCAGGAGACGCACAGAGTGACCTGCAGACACTGGTACACACACACACACACACACACACACACACACACACACACACACGCACACTCATTTTATCTGCAACAGATGCAACAGAATGAAGAAAATAAAACAGAACAACATGTTAAACAATCAACAAACATATGAATTCAGTTATACCAGATTATTTTACAACATCTATTAAATCTCCTCTGTAATTCAACTGATTAATTTCTACATCAATATAAATGACTGACTCTGTGTGTGTGTGTGTGTGTGTGTGTGTGGTGTGTGTGGACTGCACCACAGCAGAGTGTCTGCGGCTCAGATGTCAGGTCGGTCGTCTGGAGAGGAGGAAGAACGCCATCCTCTTCATCTACTCCAGACTGGCTGTCAACAACTTCCTCAGGGTAAACTAACTAACTAACTAACTAACCAATAAACAAATGTTAGTGTTTTATGAGCTGGTGTCACAACACCCAAAAGAAGCAACACAGGTGCATGAAAGCAAATGTCTTCATTGGACAGTGACGGCTGAAGAGTGTGGGGACAGAGGGGAGACGGAGGATGACGCTCGTTGGGAGATTTGTCAGACATGTTTGTTCTTTTTCTTTTCAGACTGAGAACCAGAATCGTTCATACGTGGTTCGATCTACAGCCTCGTTCAGCGTCATCGAGATGCCGTACAAGAACCTGGTGTCGGAGCTCCCGTCCAATAGCACCACTGTAAGAGACACACAAAGACAAGTCAGCAGCACACAGTGGGAACGTGAATCAAAGAGAGCGCCACCCTCCACACTGACGGGTGGAGCGGCTGGACAAACACTCCTGAACAGCCGTGCTTGAGCCTGGAGTGATGTGATTGGTTGAGTCAAACCTCGGTGGGCGGTGCCACAGAGTTGTAAAAGTCTGGTTAAATTGAAGCGGAATCAGTGGATTCACTTGTGAAGGTTGAATCTAAAGTGTTTGCACTTCAAGCAGATGTGATTGTTCACGAGTGGAGGCTGCTGTTTGGACAGATGATGAGACGAGGCCGTCCTTTATTAGAGTGTGTCACATGCAGATTGAATCATATTAGATACAATTTGACTCAAATTGTTCCTATTTACTGAATATTTGATGAGTTCACTCACATCTCTTCTCTCCATTTCATTCAATGGAAACTGTTACTGTTAATTACTTCTGCCTCTGGCTCTGCTCAGTGTCTGTTTGTTCAAGCACGGTCTCTCCTGAGATCATCCAGAATCAGTTAGCTTGATGTGTGTAACATGGGAATGTTGTTAGCGTTTGCTTCTCGTCCTGCAGATCACGTCGAGCTTGACTGATTTGTGTTTGTCGACTCGTCGCTGGCGTGAAGTGTCTGACTGTGTGTGTGTTTTCAGGTGAGTGTGTCGGTGGTGTGGGTGGCGGAGCCTCCTCAGTCGGTGCCGGGCTGGGTGGTGGCTCTGGCTGTGCTGGCAGGTCTGCTGCTGCTGGCGCTGCTCATCTTCATCATGTACAAGGTGAGAAACAGTGTCGCTGCTCTGCAGAAACGGGAACAAGTCAGGAACGGTCTTAAGATGGAGCTTTACTTCATATTACTTTATATTATTGTGTTTTATATTCAGTATATTATGTTTTATTCCTATATTTTCTCTTCTGCACTATTTTATGTCTTAGATTCTATTTTTCTCATTTACTTGCATGATTTTTGTTTTAAACCTACGAACACTGAAGGAGCCTCAGAATTTAGAATCTCATTGCAAACGGCTTCTTCATCGTGATCGTTGCCCAAATGACAAATAAAGAACTTGAACTTTGAAGACGACAAGTTTGAAAGTGGAACAGATGTGTTGGTGTGGAGCTGAGCAGATGTTTGGAGCTGCTCCTCATCTCTGCTGCGGCTCCGGGCCGCACACACCTGAACCTCATACTGTTGGCAGCAGAGTTGCATTGTGGGTAATGTTTGTATTAAATGAAACGGTATTAATTCACATGTAAAGTGCCAAAAGTGCAGTGTAGAGAGGTGCAGTGCTGAATCAGTGAAGCGCTCTGAAGTATTTACTGCACAAAGTCGTCCCATTCACTGTCGCTGATGTTTGAGTGGACGAGATAAATGAAGGAAAAGGAGACTGAAACCTGGAACGTCCGTTCGAGACGATCTGCAGGAAAGAGGTTTTAATTGTGAGTATTTTCTTCTTCTCGTCCTCTTCAGCTGGGTTTCTTTAAGCGGGTGCGCCCCCCACAGGAGGACTGCACCGAGAAGGAGCAGCTGCAGCCGGAGGAGAACGGCAACGCCGATGCCTAGAGGTCAGCTCTGAGGAGCGCCCCCTTGTGTTTGTGCAGAAAGATTCAGGGTAAAATGGCTGTTAAGAGAATTTCACTGTATTCACTGTAGAGTGGCAGATCGTGGAACTGGTTTCAGTTTTAAAAAGGTTTTTATTTTTACTGGTCCTGTTGTGTTTGTGCCAAAAGAGAAGCTCCACCTGGGTTAGACTGGTCACAGACGAAATCCTCAAAGCTCAAGCATTAAAATTTTCAAGTTAAAGGAACAGTTCAACATATATTTGCTTTGTTGCTGAGAGTCAGATGTTGAGATTGATGCCGCTCTCTCTCAGTCCAGAGGAAACGAAACCCACCCACCAGCAACTCTGAAGCTCATTCATGAACAGATCATATCTCATTTGTTTAATCAGTGTGTAAATCAAAGCGTGAAACACAGCAGGATGTTTGCTGAACTGATTGTGTTTGTTCTTTGTGCAGATGAAACAGATGAGATGTGAAAGAGATGTAAAGTGTTTATTGAGCTAATTAGTGATTTCAGAGGTGCTGGTAGGTGGATGTTGGAAAGTCAAGCAAATGTTGAACTACTCCTTTAACATAATGACCAACAAAGCTTCGTGGGTCAAAACTTTGATCATTTGTGTTTGTTCCAACAAGTAAATAACACATAGTGTAATTTTACTTTACTTAAAAAAGATCCCAGGCTTTTGTCTGCACCTCAGCCTGTGGAGTTTGGCCTGATGTTTAATTTGCACATTTTTGTCTGAACCCAAAATGATTGATGAACTGTAGGTGTTTATTGCCCAGAAAGTCCAGAACTGCTGATTGATTTTTCAACGTGGCCTCATCAACAACACTGTTTTCTAGAAGAGTTTGTCCTGGAGCTGTTGCTCCTGGAGTGTCTCCAGGTTTGTAGAGGACTCTGGAGGCCTGTTTGAGATCTGACCTCAGAGATCAGATCGAAGGTTAGTGTGTCTCACAAAGTGTTTGCTCGTCTCGCCGTAAAATACTCATAACAAATCACACAGTATCGATTGAACAAGAAATGGCAGAAGAAAATAAATCATTAGAAAATAATTTAAAAAATAATTTTGCAAATAAGCAAATATCTTATCAAAACAAAACAAGCTACAGGTTAAGTAGCAATGAGGATAAAATTGCTGAAAATTCAAATGAATGAGGAGATGAACCCGAGGATTGTGGGTAAGTGACGTCCTCGAACAGAACGCCAACAGCCATCAGAGCCTTTTAAAATTACAGCAATAAAGCAGCAATATGAAAATGATCAGTCAGCAATAAGCGAAATGAGAAGCGGCTGCATTCAGGTCTCTGTTTCTGGACGAAGCTGGTTTAGTTCGAGTGTTGCAGTAATATATTTACCCTCATATATTCTTTTGTTTTCTTCCTGCTTTGTGTGTTTGGGGAAGCTGGTTTGAACTTCTCATGTAAGACTCATTACTGCTCTGCTTTGGGATGCTGGTCGGGTGTTTTCACGATTTTTTGGTATTTTCTACAAAACAATGATGATACATACAAAAGAGTTCAGTTCATTTCAACACAATCAAGAAATTGGTTTGCAAAGTTTGCTGCTCTGTTCAGAAAATGATGCTTAGTTGGAAAGTCAGTGCAAGCGATGAGTGTAAAACTGACTGTTGAATCCCTCGCTCCCTTCACAAAGTGCATCACAATAAAAACTGAAAGACGAAGAACAAATCGTGACGAACACTAATTAAAGGAAAATCTAAACGGTTTCTAAACTGAAAACTCAGCTGTCGTTACCAGTTTAAACTGCACGTGTGCGTATGAGAACAGAACGACTGACAGGTGTGACATCAGGAAATAAAGAGGGCGGGGCTTACTGAGCGGTCAGGTACACTTGTCATTTTCCTGCCCTGCACTGATGCTCCTCTGCTCTTCCACTTGCTTTGATTTTTTTAGTATTATTCTTCCTCAGATTTCAGAGTCGTGACTGGCAGCTTCGCTGAGAACGAAAATGCGACGCAGCCTGAAAGCAGGTCGCCATTTTCTGTTTGTATGAGTGTGTAAGTTTGCATGTGAATATAGAAAAAAAACAGAGAAAAAACATTGCTGCAGTTTGAATTTACCCATATTGGGTTTGCATCAAGAATTAATGTGTAAGATTGATGATGATTTTAAAAATATATGAATCCAGTTAACAATCACAATGGAATAACTCTGCAGCAACAATGATACACATCTTTCATTTCTTCTTCCACTGGCTTCTTTTCCGCCGCTTTCACCTTGTCGTACCGCTGAATACCCTGCGCTGCCACTAGATGTCACTGCTGCACCATCGTTAGTGAGCTCTTGATCTCCTCAACAGCAGAAGAAGAACCAACAGCTGCTTTTATCACAGAGTTCATCCACAGATAAACCTCGTTTTTACACTAACTCAGTTTCTAATGGGGGAAAACAAACTGATGTTGACTCGGTTAAAAGCCTGTTTTTCCTGTGGTCTTGATAAATAACTGCTCAGGTTGTGACTCGTCATCTTGCTTTGTGAATAAACCTGAACTCTGATTCAGCTTTGGTAGCTTCAGAATAATCGTGTGGGATTGAAAGCGTCTGGAAACTTGGTTGTATCTTTATAACAGCAGATATTCATGGTTAAATATGCAGCAATTTAAAAAAACACTCCAAGTTATTTATGAAGAGTTGAACACTCGAACTGCTTCATCAGGACTGTGGGTGTGATTTGATCAGATTTGTTTCATCAGCCCAATAACTCTTATTGGTGGCCCTGTTCCCTAATGAATCCGCCCACTTCAAACCAGAGCTTTGTTAAACAGAAGAAAACATCAGAGGTGATGAACGAGAGGTCGTCTCAGTCTGAGCTCTGACGGTTCTGCAGCTTCTGAGGTCGATGTTTAGTCGTGACAGAGTCTCACTGCACTGTTAAAACTTTAAATGAGGATTTTTCTAAGAGTTGTCGCTGTTTAAACCAGACTAATATAAAGCTTTTTACAGGGTTCAGCAGGACTGACGGCGATTCACGTTCAGTCAGTCGATTCAGAATATTCACAAATGCTGCATTTGATTCAAATAGTTGTTGTCACTTCTCTCAATCTCAGAACAAAAGTTCTACATTGAATATGAATATGAAGTGACTTATTCATAAATAGGTTTGGAAAAGTCTCATTAAAAACAGTAAACAATAAAAACAATAAAAAAGTGCAAACTAAATCAAAGCTTTGTGAGGTGACTGAAGAGCGACCTGCTGTCAGTCCTGCTGTCTGTCTGTCTGTCTGTCTGAGGGGTTTTAACTGTTTTATATTTAATACCACTGTCTGTCTTTCTTTCTGCCAACTGAAAATATGGATTATTTTTGATGTATGTATTCTTTCACCTAGAGAATAAAAATTAAGGAGATGATTTCACCTTTGAGCTGAAATAAAATGACTTGTTCACATTTTATTTAGTGTTTTGTCTTGATCTTATATTTTACTGAACAATTGATCTTCGAAACGTAGGTCTGAAACTCTCAGACATTAAAAATTAGATATTGGACTGATTTTATAAATGAAAGACAAACCTCTGCAAAGTTGAAATGTATAACTATATATATGTGTGTGTGTATATATATATACATACAGGACTATATTTGGACTTATTACAGTAAAAACCAGTTGTCCTGCGAGGACATCTGTGGATAATGATATTTTCACCTTTATTTATCAGACAGACATGAGGAGAGAGACGAAGGCTTGATGTGCTGCAAAGGACACGTGCTTCAACCATTCGACTCCTCAGTTCTTTATTTCATTGTTGTGTATTTTTACACTGTCATCACCTTTTAAATAATGTTGAACTTGCTAGCAGACAGATTATTTTCCACATCCAGCAGTTACGGAGCAATTCCAGAAAATACCGTCATCAAGAACAATATGAAAAGGCGAGGTGGTCAGTGTGTCAGCAGGAAGCTGAGGTCACTTCCTGGGTCATACTCCACTGTGGGTTTCCCCCTAAAACACACAAGCATAAAACAACAAAACAAAGTATTGTGACAATTGTTACTGGTGTTACTGGTGTGCTTCCAGGTTCTCAGCGGACTGACTGACTGACTGACTGACTGACTGTGTGTGTGTGTGTGTTACCGAGTGAAGAGTCTGGCCTTGGTAGTTCCCAGTAGTGTGGCTTTGTTTCCCTCCACCAGCAGCATGGATCCCTCCCTCAGACCCTGAAAATACACAAAAGCCTCTAATAAACAGCTTCTATTTCACCTTCTTGGTAAATTCAAGGTACTTTTCCACAGTTTTAATTCCATCATTGCAACAATAGAGTCAATGTAAATGTACACTTGATGACCACATGTATGATATCGTGCTAACAGACAGGCCCTTTGTAAAAAGTCTTTGTCCTCAGCAGTTCATCCACAAAGAAGACGGAAATAAACAAGACATTTGTCCTTGTATTTCAGTGTCGAGCAAGTTAGTCAGCGTATAAGTATGAAAAGTAAAAGTGTAACATCAGACTGTTATTTTGTTCTAACATTACTCTGTTTGACAAATGTTACCGTGTCTGTGCTAACGCTGGCTGGAGCTGCTGGAGTTTTAACTTCCACAGAAATGCATGAGAGCATCCAGAACCAATTTCCACCCAGAGGGAAAAAACCACACCACAGACGTAACCTGTAACCTCACAAACTCATGAGGTCAGTTAACGATGAACTCTAACACTAGGTTTCTTCTGTACTGTGGGTAGGTCACTAGTTAGCTGGACATGTTAATGATGGGAAATAGGGAAATGCATGTGTTGAAAGCTGCTGCTCACCAGCACACACGGAGTATCAGGTTCTTCATGGTACTGAGTGATCCGCTGCTCTCTGGTCTCCTGCACAGGAACAACATCATGACAACAAGATCCAAACAGACTGTTGTCAGTCGAGTATTAAAGATGGCTGATAATTCAGGAAACCAAAAATATCATGATTAACAAGGCTGTTCAAACCCCCACTAGTCCCCTTTAACAGATCAATAGTTCACTCAAACACTGTGGACCCACTCAGACAAAATCCACCCACCCGGCCTTCGTAATGTCAAATGATACTGATAGAACAACATGGAAAACGTTCATGGGTTGGTTCATGTTTATATCAAATAAACACCTCCAACATGTCAAATGTCAGGACAAACAATCTGTACGTCAGTTTGCTGATGCTGCCATTCTTTTAGTTAACGACAGCAAATTTCACAGCTTCACATGTTGCATAACTTCCTCCTGCAGGAAACAACACGGACCCTTTAAATGAAGTGGAAACTACCAGTGATAACCAGCTTTAACATTGTTGTGTCAGGTGTAATAAACCTGAGTCCTCACAGTAACACAGGACTCAGTGAGGGTGGGAACTGATACGGCAGGTAATCGACCAATCAGTGTGAGCCAAATTATCACCTTGTGTGAAGGAGGTTACATCATTCTCATCAATCAGCCGCTCAAACAAAGTTCGAACGTTTTACTTTGTCCTCATCTTATCTGTACAGCCAAGTTCACATTTTATAAACAGACCGTACATCTGTGGAAGAAGTAATAATACCATTACTTCAGTAAAAGTACCAATTCAGGTATAAGTACTAAAGTGTTCTCAGTCAACTGTAAAAAGGTCAAACGGTTAAAAAACACTGGTTAAACCTTTAATACTGTGTTGTATCTTATGAGCTTGATTTTATGTTCAGCAGTGACTCCAGCTGTTCGTTTAATGTAGCGCAGTAAAAAAGTACCGTACTCGCCCCTGAAGCGTCACCGCCTCCTCTTGGTCTTAGACAGAAGGAGGCTTTGTGACTCACCCCCATGTGGCGGCTTTTGGGGTCGGGGTCCAGGTAGTGCGGGTTGATGTTGAAGGGGACGAGGCCGATGGCGGAGAGGGACGGAGGGCAGACGATGGGCATGTCGTTGGTGGTGTTGATGCTGACGGTGGCCACGTTGGTGCCGGCACTGGAGCCCATGTAGGGGACGCCGTCCTGGAGGAGAGAAGGGAAGGAACGAAGGACAGAAGGGAAGCAGGACGTCAAGGATGGGAGGAGTCAAGAAGCAGGGATTGATGGAAAAGAGGGGAGAAAGAAACAGGTTAGAAGGGAATAAAGGAAGTAAGACAACATTAAGACACCTGCAGTGAGGTGACATGTTGATCAGGCTCCAGTGTGTGTGTGTCTGATGTGTGTTTGTGTGTCACCTCGAGGACCCTCCTCCTGATCTCTGACACCAAGTTGTTGTCGTAGAGACTCTTCAGAAGCCGGAAAGTGTTTCCTCCTCCTGTAAAACACACACTGTGATCAACATCGACACAGCACGAGTTACCTGAGGAAACAGGTCGATGTGGGAAGTGAAGGAAGGACGGAAGGAAGGAAGGAAGGAAGGAAGGAGGAGGGATGGTGAAACAGAGGAAGAGAGTAAGGAGACAGCTATTTGAATAAAACTGTGGTGTTGTGGTGATTTGTTCCTGAAATAGGGAAGAAAGAAAGGAAGGAAGGAAGGAAAGAGAAGAAGAGGATAGAAGGAGGAACTATGAAGAAAAGAGGACGACGACAGGTTTGATTCTCAGAACTCTGAAGTCATTGAACCGTCCGCCGCCATCAGCCCTGCTGCCTTGCTCTGTTGTTCCTCACCTATAAAAATGCCCTCAGCCTTCCGGACGGCGTCGACGGGGTCCGAGGCCTCGTGGATCCCGTCCACCTCGTAACCTGCGGGGGCCAAACACAGCAGAGGCTCCATGTGACAAACGCACTGACCGAGCGGTTTATCAGGCAAAGTGAAAGTGACAGTACGAACGTCCTGCAGGAGCAACATCACAACGTGTCGCTGCTGTTTCTGATATTATCAAAACGTGATTAGTGTTTAATGCAGTTGTGTCTCATAAACCAGCAACTCAGGTTGATACATGCAAATGCAGAAATGCAATCAAAATATGTCCGAAAGAATAAAGAAAATCTAAAAAAGCAAAACACACAGACTGAACATGTGGGACAGACCCAGAGTCCCCAGCTTGTCCCTGGCCGTCTGGGTGTAGGCGTCTCTGTCGTGGAGAGCGTAAGGGACAAACAGCAGCTTCTTCACATCTCTGAAACACACACACTGACATTAGACAAGAGGCTCAGGTCACCAAAGGTCAGAGGTCATGACGCAGGGATCATGATGGCGTTCACCTGTAAGTCTCCTGATCTGATGACAGATGAAGCTACTTATTTAACAGCCATTTAAACAAAACCTGAAGGTCACATTTTACACTTTGCTCCATTTACCTGACCATTTTCTCGCCACCAAACTTCATTGAAAAAAATCTGCATTTTAATGAAGTCATGTTTGTCAAAGAGACTAAATCTCTTTGACAAACATGACTTCAGATGTTTAAGTTCATTGTTTCTATTGAATTATTCATCACGAAATGCTGCTTTTAAGCCGAACTTGACCCTCGAACTCCGGAGAATCAGCGGAGCTTCAGCGAACTCACTTCCCAAAGAAGCGCGAGATGTTCGGTTCGCAGTGATCCAGGTACCCGCCGCCGTGCAGGGTGGAGTTGGACACGAGCAGCAGCCTCCGCTTCATGTCCGGAGCCGGAGACCGAGTCTGAGCCGAGTCTGAGCCGGCAGAGGGTCTGCACCGGGTCAGAGTCCGGGTCAGAGTCCGGGTCCAGAGTCCAGGTCCGGGTCTTCCGCTGTGATAAAATGGCGGACAGTCAAAGCAGCTCTTCACCAAACTGCAGCTTCATTTCTGAGCTTTGACTTATAACTTGACCGGAACAAAAACTTCTTATAAACAAGTTACGTTTCATCTTTTTTCCACCAACGAAAACATCATTAGTACATCCGGTTAGAGTCTTTCAGAATAAAAGTGTCACCGTCGCGACTCGAAACGAAATAGCACTTTTTTAAATATTGCTGCAGATTATTATATATGTTAAAAGCTTCCAATACAATTTTACTAACTGAAACAAATTTCCGTTTCATCGTAAACTATTGTTAGTTTCAACTTCTCTAAAAAAAAGTGAATCATTTCGACTTTTGGACTGTTTGTTTGACAAAATAAGCTTTTTGAAAACGTCATTTTGTTCAATTCACTCATATATAAAACATCATTTCAACCCCGGTTCGACAAACTTACAAACTAATGTGGTGCTTTTATTTTGAAGGGAATCTCCACGGGAAAAACCATAGACTGTAGGGAAAAACTTAACTTTTTCAGAATAAAAGCAGAAAAGGGATAAATCATGATTTCATAAAAAAATATAAAGAGAGATAAGAAATAACATTATTATTATTTTGCATTTTGATAACAGAAAAATAACAACTAAATAATTATTTTGCAAATTGATTTATTTTCTGCATTTACAAGAATTGTTCTCACATAAAGTGGGAAATGGTCGACTTTAATGTTTTGGTTAATCTGTTTATTCAACTTGTCCTTTCAAAATAACTTTATTTAGGAAGTTAATTTGTGTCAAAGTTTTAGTGCCTTAATCCCGTTGAACCCTTTCACATGAACATATATGATTGTATGACACTTGATTCTTTTATATTGATTTCTGTGTCTCACGTGTCGCTGCACAGTTTGACTTGTTGTGTTTATTTGTCTCAAAGTGACCCGTTTGGACAATGAAGAAGAAAAATGTTGACATCGGTTCTGCTTTGCGTTCAGTCTTTAGTTGGAGTGACAGCATGTGGCCACCAGGCGGCAGCAGAACATCAAACTGTGGTAAATAAAGCAGCCCGAAGTGGAAATATTCAAGAAAAGTGCCTTCAAATATTCTTCATCCAATAAAAGCAGCAGCAGAGTGAAAAGCAGGAGGCTGCAGCTCAGTGGCTGCTGCTTCATGTCACTGAGGCTCAATGATCATCTGAGTAACGAGCTGGAATAATCCTGTTAATGCTGCCGGTCTCTGCTTCTGACACCGAAACACTGAGCTGTCAAACCTGGACAGAGCGAAGACAGAAACAGAAACGCTGCTTGTAATACTAGTAGAAACAATGCAAACTATGTGACGTCACGAAGAGAGAAAATAAAAATGAAATCATAATATATATATCTGTGATGTTCATCTTTCTAAATCTCATTCAAATCAGAATTGTGAAAAATTGAATTTAAAAATGTGAATATATTTGTTTTCTTTTCTCTCGTATGTTCTTTGCTTCTCAGGTTCATAAATGTGCTGAATATACGTAAAGAAAAACTCAAATCTCTGAATGAAAATATTCCTAAACAAAACCCGTGCGCTGTTTGTTTTGTCTGTAAACATAAATATTTTGTTTATGTGTAAACAGACTGAATCTGAGCTGCTTCTTCAGCTTCAAACACAAAAGCAGCTGATGGTGAAAGAGAGAAAGTTTTATTGGTAAGAGAAATTCAGTGTCTGCCAGTGCAGTGGTGGGACGTAACTAAGTACATTTACTCAAGTACAGATGTGAGGTACTTGTACTTTCCTGTAGTATTTCCAGTGTAACTCCACTGAAACTCCAAACAAAACGTAACACTTTGACTGAGAAGTACTTTCACTTCTGATGCTTCCGAGTAAAATTAGTTTCTAACAAGTATTCAAGCTGAGGTGGGGCTTAGCTACAGGAGTATTTGTGGTACTTGTACTTCCTGCTGTCATCATGAACTCTGGGACACATGTGGAGCAGCAGCGGTGGGCGGAGCCAAACCACATCTGGATGAAAAACATCTGGACGCCTGTCTCCCCTCATACATGAGAGTCTCCTGCTGGAGCCGAGGACGACCAGGACCAGGACCGACCAGGACCGGGACCAGGACCGACCGACAGACCTGAGTGTGTGCGTCCCGAACCAGACGATGGCCCGGAGCTGGAGGTTCTGGACCGGGACCCTCGTCCTGCTGACGGCCGGTGAGTGCTGCTGCTCTCCGGCTTCAGTCTCCGCTGCTCCGGCCGAGAAGTACTAATGCTACAGTGAAGAAGTACTAATACTACAGGGAAGAAGTACGGATTCAACAGTGTAGCAGTACTAATACTACAGGGAAGAAGTACTAATACTACAGGGAATAAGTATTAATACTACAGGGTAGAAGAACTAATACAACAGGGAAGAAGTACTAATACTACAGGGAAGAAGTACGGATTCAACAGTGTAGCAGTACTAATACTACAGGGAAGAAGTACTAATACTACAGGGAAGAAGTACGGATTCAACAGTGTAGCAGTACTAATACTACAGGGTAGAAGAACTAATACTACAGGGAATAAGTACTAATACAACAGTGTAGAAGTACTAATACTACAGGATAGAAGTACTAATACTACAGTGAAGAAGTACTAATACAACAGGGAGTAAGTATTAATACTACAGGGTAGAAGTACTAATACAACAGGGAATAAGTACCAATACAACAGTGTAGAAGTACTAATACTACAGAGTAGAAGAACTAATACTACAGGGAAGAAGTACTAATACTACAGGGTAGAAATACTAATACACCAGCTTCATGTGGTAAAAGTACTGCAGTATTGTCGGCTTCATGTGGTAAAAGTACTGCAGTATTGTCGGCTTCATGTAGTAAAATAAAAAGCAGTTGATAATCAGTGATGGAAAGTAACTAAGTACATTTACTCAAGCACTGTACTAAAGTACAAATTGAGATATTTGTACTGAAGCTTTACACTCAACTACATCTCAGAGACAAATATTGTACTTTTACTCCACTATATGTAGCGGACAGTTTTAGTTACTAGTTACTCTTCAGATGACCACGTCTCTCCAGATGTGTTGATGTTGAATGTTGACACATTAAAGCAGCAGGAAGATGAATCCAGAGAAAAACAGTTCACAGGACGAGTCTGACTGTAACAATATGTTGAGGATCATACTTTTACTGTGTACTTTTACTGTGCTGGATGCAGGACTTTAGTTCTGCAGGTATTTGGTCATAAAGCAAAGTGCACATTGAAATGTTGACCTGATGGTGGCGCTGGATGAAAAGCCAAAGGATCGCGGTTCATCCTGAGGGGAACATGATTGAACTGAGGATGACCAACATGGCCTCCAGACAAACACTGATGATGTCATCATGGTAGAAATGTTCCAGCGATGTCAACAGAAACACTGACATCGACCTCAGTGTCACTGCTCATGAGCTAATGTTAGCATGCTAACAGGCTGGTTTATTTGATGTCGCTCACATTCTCACTTTTTTATTTTAAATGAACGTTCAAAACTTCTGACTGTTGATTTCAAACTGAAGAGATGAGAATTAACAGAGAGCGACTTATTATCTCATATCTAACAAAGAGCGAGTGTATGTGAACACACACACACACACACACAGCTGTCTTAAGACACTGGAGAAAAGAGAGACTGGCACTGAAAGAAAGTGTGTTTGGTTGTTTATCTGTGTTAATGAGGACAGTGAGGTGACGTGTTGATGGCCTGATGAGCCTCACACACACACACACACACACACACACACACAGTGCTCCATTCATCACCATGAACACAGCTGAGGATGTTATTTTCATTAATCACTGAGCTTCAGAGTGGCTGGTTGGTCAGGCTAACAGTTTCCCCCTGTTTCCAGTCTTTATGCTAAGCTAAGCTAACAGCTGTTAGCTTCATATTCAGTGACATCAGAGCTGCATTGATCTGAACGTCTGCAGCATTTTCCCAAAATGTGAAACTGTTCCTTTAAGTGTGTGGAATGATGTTGTCGTACACACACATATGAAGATCAGTGTGTGTGTGTGTTGATGTTAAAACTTGCAGTGTGTGTGTGTTTAAAATAAACCTGCAGCTCTGATAGCGAGGCCTCCTCCAAGCAGCGTGGAGTGGCTAGATTTCCCATGAGCCTTTGAGGGCGGAGCGTTGGATGCTAACTTGGCTCTGAACACAGCTCACTTCTGGCTTCAATTTATTTCTGGAGGCACGCACACACACACACACACACACACACACTCACATCTAAACACAGACTCACTCAAAAACATACACAACTGTTATACACATGCAGAGATTCTATTGTCTTTTATTCTCTCTAACACACACACACACACACATGCACACACACACACACGCACACACACACATGCACACACACACACACACACACACACACACACACACACACACACACACACACAGACATGCACACACACGCACAGTCATGTTTCCATCCCTTCGGAGGACATTACATCGACTTACATTCTCTTCCTGCAGATTAACTTTAACCTTCACCAAGTCTAAATCCTAAAATTTAATGATTAATGATTTAAATTTTGGGGGCTTCAGTTTTGTCCCCATAAGGGAGACAAGTCTCCACGATGCAACTGTGTGAACAGATTTATGTTCCCACAACATGAGTAACACACACACACACACACACACACACACAGTCTGTGCTGAGTCTAATCAAAATGAGCTTTTTGCTTCTGCAGCGCTTTTACTTTTCTCTTTTCTTTGTCTTCAGTTCTGTTTGGAAGAAACATCTGGAATAACTTCTGCTGTGTGTGTGTGTGTGTGTGTGTGTGTGTGAGAGAGAGAGAGTTAATGAAGTGTTGTGTGTTTATGTGTACAATCCCTTATGTGTGTATAAAGTATATATAATTATAATGCAGTGTGGTTGAGTTTGTGTGTAATTGAGTGCATGTTGTAGGCAGCACTGTGTTTGTGTGTATGTGTTTGTGTGTGTGTGTGTTTGTGTGTGTGTTGTTTTGGTACAACTGTCATTTCTGTGTCATCTGGGTCTGATCACTGTGTTGTTGTGATGTGGCAGAGAATGACACACACACACACACACACACACACACACACACACACACATACATACGTTTATAGCCGCATACTCTACAAAGGCAATACACACAAACACACACATACAGTAGATACACAACTACTAAAGCGTACAACCACACACACAGAATGAAAAACCAGCTTGTTTGTTTGGTGTTTTGGAGCTTTCAGGTCAGATCCCTCTCTCTCGTCCTTCAGACTCTCGGTGCTCGAGCGGCTGCTTGCTGACATGTTTCTGGGCTAACAGGCGTCAGAGGGAAACACCCATATCCTGCTGCAGAGTCACAGTCATTTACTGAGATGCTGAACGTGGCAGAGGACATACAGGAGGACGTTGACCCCTGAGAGTCCATGAAACCAACGTTTGACACTGAATCTGCGTTTGTTTCATTAAATCCTGAGCTTTTTGAAAATGATGCTGGTCAGAGTCTGTGCAGGTCAAATTTCTGTTCCCCCGTCTTTCATTTCGTTTCATGTCAGCAAAGCTGTTCATACGGTCCAAGAGTAGATCTGGATTCACAGTGAAGGAGTATAGTTGTAGTATACAGATATAGGATTAATATAGTACGTCTGTTTGCAGGGCTTCCAGTTGTCGTCCAGTCCTTCAGCCACCTGAGCTTCAACCTGTGTAAGTGGTGTGAGGCGTCCAGTCCGGTGTGCAGAGACAGCGTCTGCTTCAGTAACTGCACCCTGTCGTCCTTCTGCACCATCACCGAGGAGATCTGCATCAGCATCTGGTGAGCTGGACCTATCGCTTAATATTAGATCTGATGACTTCAGATTTGAACTGTCATCAAAATTAGCTCCATCTTTACCAGCTGTAACATTAAAGAGATGTGCGGATGAAAGCATCGATAATTCAAATCCAATAAACTTGTCTGAGTTGTGTTAAAAACAACAATGTGCAACGTATTTAAATCATCTGAAAATGTGCAGTACTTGTACTTTGCTCTGTACTCAGTTTGGTCTTTGTTTGTACTGTTGTGGTGATTCAGTGAGTCCCAGTGTTGTTCTTGTAAAGTGCTGTCGGATAAAAGAGAAGAAATAAAAAACAATATGTCCTGAAGCCTTTAGTGTCCCATAAAACTGCTGAAGCATCAGCGTCTCTCGCTCACACTCAGTGTTTTCCTTCAGCTCGATCCCGTGAGCCGGCCGAGAACACCGCAGTACAGCTAAGCTACTTCAATATGCTGTTGATCAGCTTTATGAAACATCCTGAACTGATTTCTCTCAACTCGCTACTGTTGCAGGAAAAAACATGTGACTGCAATTCTGCCGTTTTCATATTTGATTTCAAAGGTTCACACAGTTGTTTTTCATGCGTGATGAGCTCAGATCTGTCGGAGCTTCACTGTCGCTGGCATCACTTTCTTCACGACTGGAAAGTTTCTGCTGATTCGTGCTTTTGTTTGTGCTACGCTGGGATCCCCCTCGCCGCTCCCCTCTCATTTCCTGTTCACGTCGGCCCGACCCTCCCAGATAGCTGCAGGAAACCGGTGATAAGAGGGAACCGACAGAGAAGAGAGGAAAACGCTAGTTTATTCAGGTCAAAGTTGACGGGGATCATTTGGAGCTGCTCACGCTGTCTGTCTGCACAAGAAACAATAAGACGAGTTATTGACCTGAAACATCCTGAGACTGAAGCCGCTCTCAGACCTGCACCCCTTCACATTCATCTGACAGTCATTTAACGTCAGTCTCATGTCTGAATAAACATCTGACTCAAATCACTTCTACATAAAAGTCACAAAGACCAGGTCCAGGTCTGAAGCCTTCCTGTGTCACGTTCAACATGTCTGAACTGAACGATGTCAGATTAACGTGAAGGCTGCAGAGAAATGTGCATCTTGTTCTTCTAACAGCACTGTAATAAATTTAATAGCTCAGTCGCCTCTTCCACAAAATCAGTCTAATAAACTAGGAAACCATTTTAGCACCAAAAGTATCTCATCAGTCTCACACAGTCCTCACATTCCTTCAAAATAAAAGTACCAATGTAATGTAACTAATGGGAATATAACAGAGCCTTAAGAAAATACTTTTTTTTTCAAATTACCCCAAAATATTATTATATAAAAGAATATTGTATTATTGTTTTAATAATATGTAATTATGCACAGTTAAAATTAACCAAAATAAAACAGCCCAACACTCTGATTCAGCCACAGTCACATGTTTTTGGTATGCTCTTATAGGAAGAAGACCAACGACACAATGATGGTCCACTCGATGTGTCATAACCCCACTCTGCCACTAGAAGGTGTCGACCCCGGCCTGCTGCTGAACTTCACCTCCAGAGAGTGTCACATGGTCTCACAGCCGGCGGAGGATGGAGCCATGATGGTCTGTGGCTGCCAGGGTGAACACGAGTGTAATGACAGACTCATCTTCGACAAGGGAGCCAATGGTGAATAGATGGATGGATGGAGTTATTGGATGGATGGATGCTTTGATGGATGGATGAGTGAATGGATGAATGGATGGATGGATGGATTGATAGAAGAATGAACAGATTTCCATCTTGTCTCTTCCCTGCAGGGTTCTCCAAGCTGCAGAGTAAAGATGTGATCCCGGTGGTGGTGGTCAGTTTGGTGCCTCCGGTCCTGGTGGCCATAGTTGCCACCGCTGCCTTCTACTTCTACCGCACACGACGCCCTGGCAAACCGGGCCCTCCTGCACGCCCCGACTGGCCCACCAAACGCACCCCAGAGCTCTACCAGGCTTTCGACCTTCCATGTGGGGGTCTGGGGGCTCGGGGAGAGGGTGGAGGAGGTGTCATTGGTCCTGGGGCTGAAGGGGAGGAATCTAATGCCAAGCATCCCAACAATGATGTCATCAGTAACATGATGGACTGGCAGGGCCAAGAGGCTGAACTGCTGCCCATCAAGCTGGAGGTCTTGGTGGGGAAGGGGCGCTTCGCAGAGGTGTGGAGGGGATGCCTGCTTCAGGGAGAGAAGGGTGGAGTTGACAGTTATGAAACTGTGGCGGTGAAGGTGTTTCCAGCTGTAGAGTACGCCTCATGGAGAAACGAGTGCTCCATCTTCTCTGACCCCAAGATGGAGCATGACAACGTGGTTCGGTTTCTGGCGGCTGAAGAGAGGGGTCCGCCTGGGCACGCCCTCAGGAAGTACTGGCTGGTTTTAGCCTATCACAGCCTCGGGAATGTGCAGGACTTCCTCACAGCAAACATACTGAGCTGGGAGGAACTTGTCGCCATGGCAGGCAGCATTGCTCTGGGGTTAGCTCATCTCCATAGTGACACAACCCTCAGCGGGGTACCAAAGGTAAGATCAGTCTGTTGACTCTCCCTTCACATTAACTAAACTAAACCAGCATCATTGGAGGTCTGAGTTTCATTGTTCTGTCTTTAATGGCTCTAATTTCAAGGACTCCAGCCTCAACACCAGACACTTGTTGACTGTGACCCAACTGTCACCTTTTTAACACATGAAAGAAAATGCAAAGCACAGTTTGACTAAATGCAAAAAATGAACAAAGTTGAACTTTGCCCCCACAAGCAAATCCACTGATCAGAAATCCATTGGAATCAATTTGTTTTACTGTGCAATATCAAAATTTCAATTAAAATTGTACTTGTTGGTGTGACGGGGTCTTAACATAATGAATTTACAACCGCTCACAGGGTTTGACTGTACACACTGGATAGATTCAGTCACAGACAGTGACAGATGGTCAGAACAGAGCAACACATCATCCAAGTAACTCACAATGTGAACATCATGTGAGAACATTTCTGTGGTTTCTAAGCTCGTTCTTCACCTGCAGCTGTTAGTTTAATTTGTGGATTTGAGCAGCTGTAACAATGTTGATGTTGATTTTGTTTTCTCTGATCACTTCATGGTGAATGCTTCCTGAGTTGCACGTTCTGCTTTTTGATGGTGCTTGTTGCTGGTCTCTTGTGTTGCTGTAGGTGCCAGTTGCCCATCGGGACCTAAAGAGCAGTAACATTGTGGTAAAGAACAGGAAGGAGTGCGCGCTGTGTGATTTTGGTCTGGCGTTACGACTGGACCTCTCCCTTACCGTCGATGACTACGCCAACAGTGGACAGGTAAACTGTACCCAGTTGTTGGGTACTTGTTAAAGGTATCACAAAACAGAACTTGCATCTGATGTTTTGGTCGTCAATTGATTGGACTCCCATGGATCGTCCTTTCCAGGTGGGGACAGCTCGCTACATGGCTCCTGAGGTACTTGAGTCCAGGGTGAACCTGGAGGACCTTGAGGCCTTTAAACAAATCGATGTTTACTCCATGGCTCTGGTCCTCTGGGAGATGGCCTCCCGCTGCCATGCCATCGGAGGTAGGAAAGGCTTCTCCGTGTTTCTGTGTATTTTCAGGAGAACAGACTGGGAAGCCCAAGCTCTGTTAATCTCCAGGGGTTTATCCTTTATGTTCTGAAAGTCTCTGGAGCCATACTGAACACGTGTGAATGTAATGTGTGTATATGTGTGTCGGTGCAGAGGTGAAGAGCTACGAGCCGCCGTTTGGCTCCAAGGTTTGTGAGCAGCCCTGTGTGGACAGCATGAGAGACCTGGTGCTGAGGGACCGAGGACGGCCAGACATCCCGTCAGCTTGGACGCAGCACCAGGTCAGATACAGACTGAAAAACAGTCCCTTGTCCAGACTACATGAAAGGACAATGTCACGCCTTTGATGTCCTGGGGCTTCATGTTTGTTTGTGTCTTCTGATGTCCTGCTGTCTAACTCCAGTCTTCTGTCCTCCAGGGGATGAGCGTCTTCTGCTCCACCATCACTGAGTGCTGGGATCACGACCCTGAGGCCAGACTGACGGCTCACTGCGTTGTGGAGCGACTCAATGCCCTGCAGCAGGACGAGGAGGAGGAGGAAGCAAGGCGAGAAGCTGACGGAGAGGAAGACAGAGAGAGAGAAAAGGACTCAGAGACACCAGACAATGACCAGATTCCTTCCTTCTCCACCTCTGTTTCCTTGCCCTCTTCCTCTTCCTCCTTCCAGAGTCCTGAGCTGGACTCAAAGACAGGTGGTCCAGAGGTATCTAATGACCTGGTCCACACTGGTTCTGTGGTGTGAGGCCTCATCATCTTACATCCACTCTATGATCCCTACTTCCTCCAGTGTTCACGCTGCCTGTGTCATCATTTGTTTTTCCACTGGTTGTTACTGTAACAGACTGCAGTAACTGATAAGTGACTAAAATGGCCACATTCATCATGAGTTTTGCAGATATTTGTACACTGACGTCCTCAGAGCTTCGCTGTTAGCACAAAAGTCTGTAACGATGTGGTCATCGTCAGACAGACAGTAAGATTATTACAAAGCTAAATGGTTTGTCTTTTGGACGTCCCTGACTTTTCACCTGAAACACACAGAAATGATCGAAGACCAAAGACTGACTTTGTGCCTTGAATGATGAACTCACTTTAGACCCAAACAGAAGTGAACGGTCGGGGTGTGATGGGACTCACCTGAACTCATCTCAGCTGAGGACATCAGTCATAGTTCTGCTGGCGGAGATTCACACTCAAACAGTTTGTTGTATGAAAATGTTGAATTTTGCTGGAGCTGGTCTCCATTTTGTTGTGGTATTATTCTGTAATAGCTACTGTGATTATCATTACTATAAACTACTCGTATGAATAAACAGGAGACGGAGCTCTTTCCTGCCATGTGGAAGCTTTTTGTGTCTGTTTTTAGAGAAGATTTACAGCAAAAACCCGAACCTGTTGTGACTCTACACACTGAAGAATTGGTGTAATTTTCTTTTTTTAAAAATCACAAAATCTCTGCTTACGACGACACTTATGACCTCGTACATACATAAAAACACACACATAATTATAGGTGATGTTAAAGTAGATGTAAACATGAAAAAATACTCCAGTTCTCTTATTATTTGTAAAGTGGTGAAAAAAAACTCAGAAGGATCGAGTGACTGAAAAATCTTTTCCATCCAGCACAAATATAGAAAACACTTGGACGGAAAACACAGTTTCTCCAAACTGTGTTGTTCATTGTAAAGTTTGTTTCTTGTAACTGATTATTGGTTCCTGCTTCTGTCTGTAACTGTTTCACCATTCAGGATGATCCAACAGTGTAGAAATGCTCTGTTACAAGTCCTGAATTTAAAATCTTAAACTAGTAAAAGTACAGAAGCATTAGCCTCAAATACAATTAAGATACCAAAGTGAAAGTACTTTTACTTCAGTAGGATTTGAAATGCAGGACTTGTAGTAGAGTATTTCTTCCACTGCTTCAGCCAGGCTAGTTGTTTCCCTCTGTTTCCAGTCTTTATGCTAAGCTAAGCTAACCATCTCCTACCTGTCGCCTCATATTGACTGTACAGACATGTGAGTGGTTTGGATCTTCTTATTGGCTGTCGAGTTCAAACATCTTTCTCCACCTTTAACAATAATTATAAATTGAATTTACAACATCAGAGAGGAAACACATGAAAGAGAAGCTGAAAACCACCAAAACTTTACAACAATGTTTTTCAAGTGTTGGGTTGGGATTCAGAACGGGACGTTGGTCCTGGTGGTTACCAGAACTTTTAATATGCTCACTGTTACTAGACACGACTGATTTTCTCATTCGGGTCTGAAAAAGTCTGGGACCACAACAGAGACGAGACTGAGGAGAGACGCCCGGTTGTTATGATCAAAGAACTGAGTCCAGCTGCTCCGAACTGATCTCTGAACACAAAAATATCAAAACACTAAAACATGTTGCTGGATTATTACAGAATAATCTGCTCACACATCAAAGCCTTCGGCTTTAAAGAAAACACAAACTGCTGAGAGACACAAGTACATTTACTCGAGTACTGTCCTTTCTTTTCAGGCCACTTTTACTTTTACTTCACTTCATCTCAGAGTTCAGCTTTAATCTAAACTGTTGTCAATTGATTGTTTGTCAGTCAACTTTCAGCAGAACACAATTTAACTCAATATTCACAGAGGCCCTTTACGGCCGAAGTGGAAGCAGAGCGGATGAAAAGAAGGATGAAGGTGATCTGACAGACACAGAGCAGCTTCTCATCAGTCACCGAACCATCAGAGGCTCCTTCACTATTCAGCTAAACTGGAACATCCACAGCTAATCACATTCAGCTCCGTGAGGTTAATCAGGTTTTGGTGTCTGTCTGTCAGAGTGTGGGAACCAACATCAGAACATCAGAAGTTCTTGTTTCACTGTGGGGACTTTTGAGGGAACTACAGTTGACAGTGCATACATTTCACATGCAAACACTCAAACTCATAAACCTGCAAGAGCCAAAAGTGGCCCCAGACTTTTAGGGGCCCAGAGGGTTCAATGTGTGTCAGTGGTCATTTTATTATCTGCATCTTATCTTGGGGACATGAAGTTTAGGATTAACACTCAGTTTTGGCCTCAACGTGTATCATTCACATATTTAAAAAAAAAAAAAAAGATTCACCCTGTATCAAAATGTACATGTTGTTTGTTCTTAAATAACTTTGTGTTCAACTAATTTACCACAAACTTTGAATTCGGGAGCAGAAAAAGACTCTTTAGCCCTGAAGCCCCCTGCAGGTTAAATGGAGTCACGACAAGAGACAAAGAACTCCAGACTGAGTGAGTCCTCTTACTCACAGACGATCTCTGTAGTTCTCTCAGCTGACAGGCGGTCAAAGCTCCTCAGAGTGAGAGCTCCTGATCACACACGATCTTCGGTCCTCAGCTGACCGACAACAACAAACCGGAGCCGGTCGCCGTCAGATTCACCTGAACCCACCGGCCGGTGTTTCCGCTCCGCTGCGTCTCTTCTCCGCTCAGTTGTTCACAGGAAGGTTTTTCTTTTCGCGGGATGTTGACATGTTCTGATTCCGCCTGCGAGCGATGAGTGAAACGAGCACCGAGGGGACCGGGCCGTTGACTGCGGGCTGCCGAGCCCCGCTGCTCGGAGGATGGAGCCGCGGCCGAGCGGGGATGGCAAGCCGTCCGTGTCCTGGTTCCTCGGCCCTGCCCTCATCGTCTCCATCCTGGCGGTGTCAGTGAGCTGCCACGGGACATGCAAACACCGAGCCCCCGCTCCCGGCGAGGTGAGCCCCGGTTCACGGCAGCTAAGCTAACGTTAGCTGAGCTTAGCTAACGTTAACTGAGGCGGCGGGGGGCTTAGCTAGCTAGCAGGCTAGCTGAGGAGGCTAATTATCGTTTCTGTTCATACAGCGTGATAAAAGAACTGCTTTACTCTGTGTCTGTAATTCAGCCTGAACTTTATTGCTCGACATTCACTAGAAATTACCTCGATAATCAATTGTGATGTGAAATATTATTTGTTGTGTGACATCAAATACTTTAGCATGTTCAGTTAGCTTCCTAAATGAGATTTACACTACAGTTAGCCTGCGAGCTAACAGGCTAAGACGAGGCTACTGTTGTTACTCATCAGGTTCATCGTGTTTAATGACAGTAATTATAATTTAAACACATTTAAAGAGTTAAAAGAGCATCATTCAATCATCCAGTCATTCATTCATCAGTTTATCTGTTCACCTTTAGCCTGTGTTCACCTGGCAACAGCCAAAATAAAACTTCCGGCTTGATTTCTTCAGAATAAAAGCACTATCGTTGAAACTCTAAACTAAACAAAAACTTAAATTTCGCACTAAAATCCACCAACACTGACTCAAACATTGTCTGCATTGTTTTGCAGGTGTGAAAATTAATAACAGTGTGTAATAATCTGTTGATCATCCGCCTCATCTAAACTGTGAAAATGCAAACCTTAAATAAAAACCAATATTGGTACTGATTGATTGATTACCAGTTTGTTTGAATGTCTTTGTTGTCTTATCGCTTTTCACTGCCTGTTTCAGGTTGTCCATCATGTGCACTTGAAACCTGAGCGCTTGACTAAAAGAAGCTCCCCTGATGACCTTCAGCTGAAGATAAAGATCATCTACGACTACAGTGTTGACCAGTAAGTCCAGCAACAGCTCACCACCTTCACTGACACGAATACAGATACATCTGATCTTTTCCAGTATGAGTTTTGTTTTGAAGATATTTGAAGATATCAAAATGCATTTAATAAAATGCTTCAAGACAATGGCAACGTCCCGGGTAATGGATGTTTTTTGTTCTCTCTCTCTACAGGCTTCCTGCAGACAAGAGGAGACTGGTTAAGGTGAGGATCACCTGAGAACTTGTGTACAGCACCTACAGACGTCCAAAGGGATGAGACACGTCCTAACAATGGCTTCACACAGTTCTACTCGTCTACAGGTGGCCATGAGGGCCAAGAAACACAGAAATGTGCCAGCAAAGGCAGAGAACGAGAAGACTACCAGCTAGTAAACATGGATGTCAACGATGCATGAGCTAAATTCTCAAAAAAAAAACAGCTTTGCAAATGTTTTATGAGGAAGGAAATACATTCAGCACATTTGTTAGACTGATACGCACAATGTGTTTTGGTGGGTAACACTACATCAGTCCACTCAGATGTGTTGACTGTGACCACAGGTGTGTCAGACTGAAACAGTGTGTGTGTGTGTGTGTGTGTGTGTGTGTGTGTGTCCGTGTCCGTGTCCCTCCTCAGGATAAGCTGTTTCCTCAGGCCATCGACTACCTGCAGAGGGCCTTCAGTGTGAGGCGCAGGGTGGGACCTGTGCTGCTCAGCAGGTATGTTACCTGTCCCCTCGCAGTGTTTCCAGCTCTGAGCTACAGAACCACTCATATGAACTGATTTGTTCTTAAGTGTCACTTATGAGTGATTTATGTCACATCCACCAGTTTTCTCTTCAGTCCCACCAACATTCATGAGTGGGTCAGACCTGACTTATGGTCGTGTGCAGGCCTCTAACTGGGAGCAGCCAAAACAAGAATGAGAACGGTCCAACATTTTGTAATAAATGCTTGTTTCAAATGATGAAATCAGGGAGAGCAGAGCTGAAACAGTGTGTTCGTTTTCTAACCACGACGCAGAGTTAATTAACGTCAGTGCTTGTTGTCTCTGGCGTCTCAGACAATGTGCAACCAACCAGTACCTGAGGAAGAGAGATGACCCTCATCGCTACTGCCAGGACGCCTGTGCAGACGTCACCCGCTGCGGCCCCGTCATTGTGCCACAGCACCACCTGCAGGTCAGGAGGGGCCACGGTTAATTGATAATGTAGTAACGAGTGTAGAATGTGCCAGCAGCTCTGTGAGGCGATATTGAGACACAACTGTGATTTGAGCTAAACATCAGCAAGCCAGCATGCTCTCAGTGACAATGCTAATATGCTGATGATTAGCAGGTATGTCTGTCATGTAAATTAAAACTGCCTTTACTTTTCTTGCTTTTTTAAACCAATTTCCAACTTGTTAAACATTAGCCATAACAATTTGTATTTTTGACTCTTTGTGCCCTCTTATGGTCAAGAACTGCTTTGGAGACATGACCTGTCCATAAAGGTTATGTATTATATAAAAGACAATAGAAAGAATTGTCTGTTTTGGGTCTCTTGTCTTGTGTGTTCCTCTCCTAGCAATGCAAGGTGTGCAGTGAATCAGGGAAGTCATGTGGCCCCTTGGGGCCCCCAGATGGTCCAGGAGTGGAAGGGTCTGACTTTGTGCTCTACGTTAGCGGCATCACCACAGAGCGCTGTGGACAGGAGAACATAGTGGCCTATGCTGCTTACTGCCAGCTGGAGGCAGAGCTGGACAGGTGGGGACGACCACACGTTGTCGACATCGTGTGTGTTCCAAATTCTTCTAATTATGTGACTTATCATGATACCCTCATTATTGTGGGTGAGCTAAAGGTCCAACTGTGTGTGTGTGTGTGTGTGTGTGTGTGTGTGTGTGTGTGTCCTACAGACCTATAGCAGGCTATGCCAACCTGTGTCCTGCTATGATCTCCTCTCAGCCTCAGGAGTTTGAAGGGATGCTGTCCACTGTCAAACATGAGATCATCCACGCTCTGGTCAGCACAACAACATCAATTCAATCTTTTCTTGTTGCAAAGAAACCTTCTGATTAAGCTGCTTGGCTGGAACCATCACAGATAAAGCTGGATTGCTATAATCTGATACCTAACAGTAACCCTCACTTTGTTTGCAGTTTATTCTTTGCAACTACACATAAGTGTTGATAGGAATTCGTTTAGAAGGTTATTCTAAGATATGTATGAGTAAAGGCCCAGATTCCATTGGCTGTGTTAACCATGTTCAGAAATGTAGTCACTGAACTTTGCCCTGAGTGCTGTTTCCCCTCTGTCCACCAGGGGTTTTCAGCAGGCCTGTTTGCCTTCTACCATGACGATGAGGGCAAACCTCTGACTCCTCGCTTCGCCAGCGGCCTGCCCGCCTTCAACGAGAGGTGAATACAGTTTGTGCCAAACTCTACCTGATCTACTACTTCTACTCTTTCTGACTTGTTGTACTACTTACCTCTTGTCTTAAACCTGTGTGTGTGTGTGTGTGGGGTCAGCCTGGGTCTGTACCAGTGGAGCGATGCCATCATCAGGAGAGTCAGCAGGCTGTGGGACATCAGAGGAGGACAGATGGTCCGACACCACGTCCACGTCCTGGTCACTCCCCGCGTCGTGGTAACAACCATTTTCTGCTGAGTTTTGTCCACCTCCACCTACAGACGTTGTTCTTCTTGTTCCTGTGTAGAGTTTGTCTTTACATTCATCTGCTGGAGGGAGAAAGTTTCTTTGTTCACCTTCAGTCTCAGTTTAACACCTGGAGCCAATCAGGGTCCAGTATGAAACTTAAGCAGGTGTGAAGTGGGAACATCAAACCTGGGAGAGATCTTATATCCAGCAATTAAGTTTTGAAAAAATATATAATGTAACGTATTTTTCAGTGAGGGTGAGTAGATGTGCTTTTTTGTGGAAAAATCACATTAGGCAAATTATTAGTCAAAGTTCTTTCATATGTCTTAAACGATGTATGCAGGCGATTTCAACACGAACATCACAGATGAGACATGAATTAATTGCACCTATTTTGATAATCGATAAAAAAAAATTCACTGTTTCCAGCTTTTCTTTTACCTATATGACAGTGAACTTAGTCTCTCTGGGTTTTGGACTGTTGGCTGGACAAAACAAGACATTTGATCATCTCATTGAGCTGTGGTAAATTATAACTGGCATAGTTACTGTTTTCTGATAATGATTAATACAGAAAATAATCAGATTATTCCGTAGTGAAAACCTGTTGCTGCAGCCCTCGTTTAGTTGTTATCTCAGTCGGCAGTATTGGATGGAGCTCTGTGTTTTCTTCTCTTTGATTCCAGGAGGAGGCGAGGAGACATTTTAACTGTCCCATCTTGGAGGGAATGGAGCTGGAGAACCAGGGAGGGACGGGAACCGAGCTGAACCACTGGGAGAAGAGACTCCTGGAGGTAACCACACTTTCTCTGTCTGACTGTGGAACTGTTCGATGTCCCTGTTTTCATCATTTTCTCTTCCTCCATCAGAACGAGGCCATGACCGGCTCCCACACCCAGAACCGGGTGTTTTCTCGGCTGACGCTGGCCATCATGGAGGACAGCGGCTGGTACCGAGCCAACTACAGCTTGGCCCAGAGGCTGGACTGGGGCCGAGGCCTCGGCTGCGACTTCGTCATGAAGAGCTGCAAGTTCTGGATGGACAGACAGAGGCAGAGGTCACAGTTATACTCTTTATGTGAAGCCTCTCTTCAGATGAAGTGTCTGTAGCTCTCATGATCATAAAGAATATCCACCCAAATCGTTTTAAAGCTTGAAGACCAACTCAATGATAAATATCCATCTGATACAATGAAGTAAGAGCTGATATGAGATGTTTGTCATTTTAACTGGTGAAAGTGACGTCAGCTAAACAGGAGAAACTGCTGCTTGAATGTTTTCTACACTGAGCTTTGATAATAGGAAAGAGAGAGAAGAGATAACAAAGTTGTTAGAGAGAGAAAAGCTCGCAGGTAGCGATCAAGCGTCATGAAGGAGAGAAGCGCAGCAGCAGCAGCAGCAGCAGCAGCGGGCTGAGGTGCCACAGATTTAAAAATAACATTTTCATCTTTGAAGCTCCAAAATAAAGAAAACTATTAATTCTCGAATTAAAGAATTCAAAACTGACATTACCATATCGTACCTTACCAGTAGTGTTTGTGGTGTGTTTGTGATCGCAGGCGACACACTGTGACTCCGTACTGCGACACAGTGCGAGCTTCTCCTCTGCAGCTCACCTGCAGGCAGGACCAGCTCGCTGTGGCCGTCTGCAACCTGCAGAAATATCCACAGGAGCTGCCGCTGGAGTACCAGGTACGCACACACAAACATGGATGTAGGTGCTCATTCTGTAGGTGTTTGGGAGCTCATATATGAGGTGACCATCAGGAGAACAGGCCTCATTTTGTAACAGTCATTTCTCAGCACCTAGTGATTCACCGTCGTCTCGTCTTCTGTGTGTGAGTCAGTATTTTGAGAGGATCCCGGATGTGGCTGCTGATCAGCTGTCGTTCTTCGGAGGTGCTGTGGAGATCGCTGACTACTGTCCCTTCAGTCAGGAGTTCAGTTGGCACCTCAGTGGAGAATATCAGAGAAACTCGTACTGCAGAGTGTCGGAGAACCAGCCAGGTGATCCTCGCACTGATGGCGCTACTGTATTCACTGTTATGAACTGTTCATATTGTGACTGAAATCTGTCGGCAGTCAGTAACTGTGTGAAGTTTGTGTGCGTGTTCAGACTGGTGGAGGAACTATGGAGCGGAGCAGTACGGACCCGACTCTGTGTGTCTGTACCAGAAGTCAGCCTTCGTTATGGAGCAGTGCACCAGGAAGATGACGTACCCTGACTGGGGCTCCGGATGCTACAAGGTGCTCTTCATACAGTTCTCAGCAGTTATATCAGTTGTTATCTCCACTGTCAGACGTAGCTCAGACTCGGACATTTAAAACGTTTGCAGGTGTCGTGCTCGGCTCGGGGCCTGACCGTCTACGTTCAGGATCGCTTCTTCCTCTGCGTCCGTAAAGGTCAGCTGCTGAGCGTCAGCGTGCGAGTCAACGACTGGGTTTACAACGGCGTCCTGGTCTGTCCCGCCTGCACCGACTTCTGTGAAGACTGCCCTCTCCCCCACCAGCTCCCGCCCGTCAACACCTCCAGGAGCAACCCCATTGGTCAGTGTCGCTTGTCCATCCTCATTTAAGACACAGTAAACACAGTTTTGAGCTGATGCCTCCACACACTTCTCATTGTCTCATGGAACAGTTGGTGGATAGGACGTTACCTCAAACTGCTGTTCACATGTTCGTTGGTAGGTGAACGACTCCAGAATTTGGATATGAGGAAACATCTGCAATCAAATGTAGAGAATCTTTAATTCCAACAAAGGGACGTTTGTTATTTATGATCAAAAGCACCATAATTAATGACATTACAGTGAAAATTTTAACTCCAATGTATCGTCACTTTATGACTGGAATTCTCATTAGAAAACTCCAATAGCGCTAATTAACAAATGTTAGCATGTAGATGTTAGCACCTCTGTAGACTCACAGACTGTGTCCCAACACTAAGTACTGCTTCTACACAGCATGTTCTACATCAGACACTGTTTTACCAGTAAAAGTACAGAATTCAACCTACTGTTCAAACATACTGTGGTTTGTTTCAGACCCCTGCTCCAGTTCTCCAGGTCTGGCCATCACTCTGTGGCTCCTGATGCTCAACCTGCTCCCCCTAGTGGCCGGACTGCTGCTCTGCCACTGCAGCTGATAACACACACACACACACACACACACACACACACACACAGGCAAAGGTACCTGGATATTTTACTGACCTAAATACTATTGTGTCGTCTTCTGTGGATTTAAGCTGCAGACTTTTCCTTCTTTTCCTTCTTTTCATCATTCCTGAGTTCTTCGTGTCTGTTTGTTTTCTCCATCGCTCGTTCCTCAGGACCTGTGCTCCTCCATTCCTCTAACGACTGTATCTCCATCGCTCACCACTGTCAGGGATCTTTTTACTGACGCTCCATTCAGGTGTTGATCCAGAGCAGCAAACAGTAAATCATCTGGACCATCAGTCCTCTGGTTGAACAACAGATCAGATCACTTCTTTGGCTCAAGACAGCAGACTGGACACTATCTGTCTTTTTGGGCCTGTGGTGCAGCAGAAACACCCAGAATTCACAGCTTTACTTCAGCTTCATCCTGAGATCTGTCTTTCTGCTGAATTATTGATGGTTGATCTTTTCTTGGTCAAATAGTTTTGATGTCATGAGGAACTGACTGTGAATCATCCCAGTTCAGAGCAGATTTCTGTCCCTGCAGCCGCCTGCCGTCTCCGTTCAGCCCAAACACAAACCAGAGTCGTCACCTGGTGCTTACTGACAGGAAGTGGACTTAAGCGTTGTTCATGGCAGTTTAATTATTAATGTCACTATATTTTAAATTGTGCTTTTAAGCTGAAAGATCAATAGACTTCCTCTGACTGAGACAACTGAAGGATCTGTGCAGTTTGGTGACCCCTGGTGGCAGCAGGAGGTAACTAAAGTTTTACCCCAAAAACTTGTGATGTAAATATGAATACAACACTTTCCTAAGATGCATTTCCTGTTTTTAGAGGCATGTGGGGACGGAGTGTCTCCACCTGTCAGATCACTTGAGTTTAGATCCTTGACTGTTTTGCTTTGAGCAGATCTCAGCTTACTATCATGAAGGTGAATGAGACGAATCTGTTGCGGCTCAGTCGTGAGGATTGTTGGAATTTAACAAGTTGGGTGTGTTTTCATTGAATAATCCACAGAGTGCAGTGATCATATTCCTCTGTTGATATGTTCAGGCTGAAAGGAGCTATTTACATCAAGCTTTTTGTTTGGTGAAGTTTTTTTTTTTTCAAGTTTGGTGAAACTGACTGGTTCAGAGAGCGCTTCAGGGTAAGAATATGAAAAATGTCTGTGTCTGCTGCCTCTGTCTGATTCCTCATCTCTGATTTCCTGTTGCTCTCTCATTAGCTGCTGCTCCTCTCTGCTCTCAGACTTTCTCCAAAGTCTCTGACTACAAACACATTTTGTTTTTAGCAACTGTAAAAGAAACAACTGTCCTTTCGGACGACTGGATGATGATGATGATGATGATGATTTGATGGTGATGATGATGGTGATGATGATGATTTGATGGTGATGGTGATGATGATGATGATGATTTGATGGCGATGATGATGGTGATGATGATGGTGGTGATGATGATTTGATGGTGATGGTGATGATTTGATGGTGATGGTGATGATGATGATTTGATGGTGATGATGATGGTGATGATGATGATTTGATGGTGATGATGATGGTGATGATGATGATTTGATGGTGATGGTGATGATGATTTGATGGGTACAAACACGGATTCTGACCCCAGGATTTTGTTAGATCTCTAAAATGTGAATTCTTTAAATCATCAGCAGCATCAGAACTAATATATAACAGGCAACTATTCAGTGAACTGTGTAACACAAAAGGAAGAGTTACAGACAAGCATGAAAGCTCATTTTGTTCAGAAGGACCTGGTCTATTGATATGTTGATTGACAGTGAGATAAACTGATCGTTTTGTTTTCCAGCTTCACTTAAACACTGAGTGGGACCCGGGCATTTAGCTGGAAGTGACGGCAGATTGTCTCATTTTTATTTCATATTTTGAACATATGTAGACAGAGCAGAGGACTAAGAGGAAGAAAAAGCCATGTACATACGAACCATGAAAACCTGAACAAGCCATAGTTTGATGATGATGCTGAAAGTGTTGGTGCTCGCTACTACATAGATAATTCAACACTTGTGAATGGAAAAGCAAAAGTTGCTCCAAACCAACTGATGTCAGTTCTGTTAATCTCTTTTCTCTTTTTATTTATTTATTTATTTTTCTCTACAAACAAAATTAAATCCCAACACGACTTCACTCATTCATCAAACCTGGTGACATTATTCATCTCTTCATTTACGTTCAAACTCTCACCGACCAACAGGAAGTACAAGTATGTAAAAATTAAAGGGGTAGTTCACCCCCCCAAAAAAAATAAAGTCAGGTGAGGCAAACAGAAGGTTTACGTGACGCCGCAGGCTCAGGACATGTGACAGAGACATTCCCATCACATCTGCCTCCTTTAGCTTGATAAAGTTCACACTACGACAATGAGCCAGAAGGTCACAGAGGGTCGAGCGTCACCGGTTTGAACTTGTGGCCGAGTTGGCAAATCCTTTGATTGTGTTTTGAATTTATGTTTTGTGTGTTTGAGTTGTTTACTATGAAGACGACTGAAGTTGCACTGAGTCAAGGACTTTGTCTGAAATGAAATCTTAAAGTCAGCTTCATTGGAAACTCGAGGTGTTTCAGAGGGTTTCCTGTTTCCTGCAGTGTTGAGTCCTTCAATCAAACATGAAACCAATTTGCTTTCTTTTTAGAAAAAGGGCTGCTTTTTAAGACAAGTCAAGACAACTCAGACATTTGTCAGAATAAATGCTGTCTGTGTCCCAGAGATCTGTGTTTTGTCTTGTTTTATTCCATGTATTACACACATTCATAAATTAAACTGTATCTTGTTATATCTCAATGTTTCTACAAATGAATTATGGACATCTTATATTTTCTATAACAACATGCTGTGAACTGAATTATCAGCTGCTATCTGACTTTGAGATTTTAGTTGAATCATTTGTCTAGAACATCTTGCTCTGGTTTGGTTAACTCCCCTGTCTGACAGGTTCTTCACCCGTCTGTCTGTGGAATTCTCTTTCTTTTGCCTCCAGGTGAGTTCTTCTGCTCATGACTGGAGGTTTTGGAATTTCCACATCGGTCTTTCCTCATTTCTGATGTGCTGAGATAGTTGGGTTAAGTGAACAGAAACACCGTGTTGGGCTGCTTTCCTTGTGTTTGGCTGTGTGGTCTTTCAGTTCGACCAGTTTCTGTCTCACTGTGTTGTCCGGTTTGAAAAACACAGGGATGTGGTGTTTGTGGGTCAGAGTTACTAACCAATAAAAGGGAAATTTACTGTCTCTCAATTTTGATCTCTAAGATGTGAAAACCTCAACATCTCAAAACCTCTCAGATGGCAGAGTTATTTCATTCAAAATCATATTTATTTCCAGCATACAAATGTTACAGTAAAGTTTGCAGAGTCTTTGTTAGAACATGTTCTTTAATAAAGCCACAGCGGCCGTATTTCCCTCGTCTCCTGCCTGCACCTGAACTGCTCATTACTGCCACATTAACAGCTGCGGAAGTTAATTTGGTCCTGTTGAATTAAATCACTCAGCTGGAACTTTAACAGTGCCGTTAACATTCATTTGGCATTAAAATTAATTTGCTTTTAAACCGCGGAACAGAAAATACAAATTGTGCAACGTGCTGCTCAGATGCAGCAGTAATGATTCATCCTGGGAGGTCGTATTAAAGATTTGACTTTAACATATAAGACAGATTCGGTCGAGGTCCAGGTGTTTCTACCTGCTGATTATTTAGTCCAAACCACACAGGTGCGGTGGCTGATATCTGTGACTGTCAGAGCGTCTCTCCTGCCGGTTCCTTGATCCACAGGAAGCCCACCTGGGTGCCGAAGTTGGGTCCGTCTCTGACGTGGGAGAAGAAGGCTTCAGGGTGGCAGGAGGTGCAGGGCGTCACGCAGGGCCGCTCCGTCACCGTGTCGTCATGGATGTGTTCAGGCAGGATGCCGCCTTTCTGGAGGAGGATTCTGAGGCGGGAAGGTGGACATGTGATTTGGTCAGCAACACAAAGTCATTATCTCTAATATCCAGTGCAAATAAACCTTCATAAGCAAAAGAAGACACTGCAGAACTGAGAATCATCCTGTTTGAAGATTCTTCAGCATCCAAAAATATGCCAAACAAATATGGGCAGGTCGTAGCCCACAGTTCACTTTGTTAACTTGCTATTGCATTTCCTGTTTACATACCAGGAACATAGCATTATGGGAGCTGTAGTTCCAAAACTCAGAGCATGATTAATCCCCAAATAGATTAAAGACAAAGGATTCGAACAGGAGTGATAAAATCCTTTGATATGAACTTTGTTGTGTTTTTAACAGTTGGTACAGTTTCAAGGTTCAAAACATACTTCAGCAATAAAGTACCTGACATCACACAGGTAAAACCCATACACACGCAGTACTTTAAACAGTACTTTTACCACTTTGGACAAAAGCAAATGAATAAAGGTGAAGACCTATTTTGGTTGGTAATCAAACAGTAGCGACACCTGTTGGCGAGGCGGATGTTGACGTGTGGTCTGGCTGACTCTGGATCAGGGACACAGTCTGGGTGGACGCAGCTGAAGTCTGCAGCCTGATCTCTCTCCAGGGTGAAACAGCAGGGACCCACCGACGGCCCCACAGCCACCACGATGTGGCGAACATCACAACCGAACTCCGTCACCATGGCCTCCACTGTCGCCATCGCAACTCCCATCAGGGTCCCTTTCCAACCTGAGAACCAGAGGAGGAGAGTAACTAAGTACATTTTCTCAAGTGAATGATGAAGCACAACTTACTCTACACGCACATTTCCATCTTCAACCACTTTATCCTTCTACTCTGCCACACTTCACTGGGAGATATTGAACTTTTTACTCCATTACATTTGTCTGACAGCTTTAAGGACACTTGATGTGTTTCTGGAAATAAAACACAGAAACACGTACCTGCGTGAGCGGCTGCGATGACCTTTGACACGGGATCGGCGAACAGGATTGGCATGCAGTCGGCTCCTGGAGCCGCTAGAACCACCCCGGTCTGGTTGGTCACCATCGCATCGTAGCTCTGAGGCTCCGCTTTGCCCAGAACCCAAACATCGCTGGCGTGGTTCACCTGCAGGAAACAAGCCAACACGTCCCAGAGGAGCGAGATTCAGAGTGTGCAGCCTCTCAGATATGAAGAGCTTCAGGTTTTCTTAGTCTATGCTTGTAAAATATTTTTGTGTTTTAGACTTTTGGACATCTGGAAACATCACGTCAGGTTTTGATGTTGATACACAACATGGGGGCTTGTGGGTGGACAAACTGTACATACATGTATCATGTACTCATTCTGGTTTCCTTGGAGGTCATTTTTTCCTCTTACCGCCCTTCTCTGATTGGTCAATGCTGTGTGTCTGATT
Source organism: Holacanthus passer (assembly GCA_025331565.1). Classification (NCBI taxonomy): domain Eukaryota; kingdom Metazoa; phylum Chordata; class Actinopteri; family Pomacanthidae; genus Holacanthus; species Holacanthus passer. Next base: position 4,376,626 of record JAFREQ010000070.1, on the reverse strand, counting down.
TATGTCTGTTACGCCTTCTTTGTGTTTCTTAATAGTTATTCTAATTTTTTTTTTTCAAACTAGTGCATGAAAATAAACATCACAACACTCACAAGAAAAGAGACCGTGTGAATCAGGAGCCACTAGGTGGCAGCATACACAAGAGAAAAGTGGGGCGTCCCTCCACATGCTGGAGGAATCAGCTGACTCAGGTGTAGCCTTTACTCTGCAGGATGATTCCTGTAAACACCTGGGTACCTTGACAAGACGCAGCAGCTGAGGGTTGAAGCCAGCGTGGAGGGCCAGTCTCCGTCTGTTCTCCTGCACTATGGCCCCGGGGTCCCTCCTCCTGCTGCTGCTGAACAGGTTCAGGGAGGACAGGGTGGGGAGGCAGGACACACCGCCTGTACGAGTACTGAAGCCATGACCGAAACAGTCTGAGAGAGAGTCACACACGGATGTTTTATACAGACACAGTCAAACCAATCATCAGATGGAACGGTCTTTAAACAGGGTGGTTTCTGTCTGTGTGTGTCTGGATCCAGGTATCGACTGTGTGAAGTGATGAGAAAAGAATTCAAATGGTGGAAACCTGAGTGAAGTTTGTTATGGATTCATTTAATGATCTGATCAAACACTGAACAGTTTTATGACATTTTTATTTTTATTATCAGCTCAGAAAATAAATGCATCAATACCTTATTATCATGATCTGATTATTTATTAATATTATTATATGATCTTCTGTAAAACTGTGGCCTCATTATCACCATGTGTTTTGTGTTTTGTTGTTATTAATAGAAACTTTATGAGATGTTTATTTTAACACCTGACAAGAGAAAACACATTAAAATCTGCCTGTAAATAACAGTTGTTTTTTTATTCCACCTGTGGGTGACTGTGAAACTGACCTGGGATCAGCGCTGACCTCAGCACCGTGATTGGACCCTTCAGAGCCGGAAGCTGCTGCACGAACAGAGACACCTCTGCTGCTGCTGCTGCTGCAGGTGAGTCTGAGTGGGCGGGGCCTGTGCAGCTCGGGCAGGTGACGTCACGCAGCACCTGGTAGTCGAAGGCGTAGAGGGCGGTGAAGAGCTGCTGCTGGTACACCTGCAGCAGGTCCCGGCCCCGCGCGGACGTGACGACCCGGATGGAGACCAGGTCCAGCTGGTCCACGGTCAGTTTGAGCCGGAACAGACGCTCCGCGGTGGAGCCGGACTCCAGCAGAGTCCAGGAACGCGGGGGGTCCAGCGGAGACCCGGTCCGGCCGTTGGTCCGTCGGGTCTGTTTCCCGCACAGCAGGAACACGTGCGGCTCTGACGCGGCTTCCTGCAGAGCCGCGCAGGCGCAGGACGGACAGCAGCCGTGGAGCAGGTCCACTAGCACGACCTCAGTCATGGTCCAGGGTCGAGACAGAGTCCCGCAGAGATATGAGCCGCTTTATGAACCAGAGACCTGCAGAGGCCACTTCCTGGATCCAGACTCCGCCCACACTGGAAACTCCTCCCGCTGCTTCCTGCAGCTCAGCTGACTGAACCAGGAAAGACTGAGACCAGAGACCAGAGACTGAGACCAGAGTCTGAGATCAGAGACTGAGACCAGAATCTGAGACCAGAGTCTGAGATCAGAGACTGAGACCAGAATCTGAGACCAGAGACTGAGACCAGTTTTTTAAAGAGGGGGCAACAATAAGCTGGAGCTCATCATCAGTGTTTGTTCAGTGTAACAGCAGCTGATAGTTAAACCACCTGCCCTCCTACACAGAGACCAGACCAGGGTGGACCCAGACCATTGGACTGGGAGACACACTGACCACAAAGGGACTTCCTTTTGAGTCTCTGTGTGAAGAAACATGAGCAGCACCAAGAACAGGGAGGAAAGTAATCGAGTACATTTACGTACTCATGTACTTGAGTACAGGTTTGAAGTATCTGGAGTTGGGTATTTCCATCTCATGTTACTTTCTGCTAAACTACAGTTCAGCTGTAATCAAGTACAGAACTTGAGTAAATGTACTTGATTACTTTCTACCACTGCACCAAATGACTTCAGTTAGTTACACATTACTGCAGCTTGTGTTTATCAGAGCTGCGACAGTCGATTCGTCGACTGACAGAAGATTAACTTGAAACTATGTTGATACCTTTAGAATTGTTTCTAATGAAAAACATTTGACGGGCTGAGATTTGTACATGAAAGTAAACTGACAGAACAAGATATCTGAACAGGTTTTTCTCTTTTTCAGACAAAATGATCAACTGATTAATTCAGCAGATTAATCAATTAGTTAAAAATATAGTGCGTCCAAAATACATCTATATTCCAGAGACATTTCCCAGTTTATAAAATATGATTGTTATAGGTGAACCTATCCAGCAGAACATGGTATGAATATAAATACAGATGTGCATATAGTATAAAGCAGCATATAAATGAGCTGCCAACACAAGCGTCATCAGTAAGAATCAAGCAGCGATATGATTCCTCACTCTGAGAGAATCCAGTCTGCAGAACAAGTGTTTTTATTTTTCATCATTAAAGATCATCGTGCTCATAACTTTTCTAAATTCGTCCCATGCAGCAGGAAAAGAACAGGGACCTGTAACATCGAGGCGCTTCGACATGCGACCGACACACCTGGATGAATGCAGCTACAATTACTGTCATCAGTCACAGCTGCTGCCAAAACTCTGACTTGTTCATGTTCGGTGCTGGAATGTGACCACGTACATTTACTCAGGTTCTGCACTCGAAGGGTGATTCCACTATTTTTCATCCTGCATCAGATTTTTTTTTTTCATATTTTGGTGTTTACATAACTAATAGGTACAAAAAAGTAGATCTCTTCACAACGTAATCCTTGAGACAGCCGTCAAAGCACAGTTGGTCCAGAGTCTGATGAACCTGGAAATAATCACAAAGTCTGAGAAGAAGAAGAAGAAGAACTTCTGACATGTGACGCGAAGAAGAAATATTTCAGCTTCTGCTCAATTTCCAGGTCAACAAACAAACTGAAGCAAATTTGTGTCGATCAACTGCAGTCACCTCAACAGGCAGATTTCCTTCAGCTGCTCCTCTTCTCCTCGTTCAGGTAAATCAACCTGTGTCAATGTTCACCTGTTATAAATCTGACTGAGCCTCATGTTTCCACAGATCATTGCTCACTGAGCAGCACTGAGACGCTGAGAAACATCAGAGCTGAGTCACAGGTCACACTGTGTTTTTAATGTTTCTGAATCCTCAAACTTATTAACATCATCATGTCAAGAAAATATTAGAGATTTTTAATGTGGTCTTTGACTTTTGGACCCGACTATATATTTAATTGGCGTATTCAGAAAAACACAAAACTTAGTACTTGTACATCTACTGTGTATCTGCAACATATCAAAGTGTTTTATAAGCAAACTCATTTAAACAGATTTAAACTTCTCGTTTCTCTTCAGCCGCTCAAGTTAAACAGTGAGTCAGAAGCAATGAGGAAATATGGGCTTTAAACATGAAGGTGTGTGTGTGTGTGTGTGTGTGCGTGTGTGTGCGCGTGCACACCACCTGGCTGACTCACCTGATGAACTGGAGGATGTAGGAAGTTCCCAGTGCTGTGTGTTAACCACTGTGTGGACTCTTTGAATAAAAAAACACAGAGAGAACAAACTGCTTCTGATCGGACTTTTTCAAGTTCATAGATGGAAAAAACAAAATGTGTTTGTGGTGATCAGAACCAGTGACTCATCTGTTTTTCTGTTGAATACAGACATGTTGTGGTTTAAAGCTGCCTGGATGTACTTTACTTTGAGTCTCTTTATTCACTGGAAATTCAAGTGGACTGTGATGAACTTGTTGGTACTAAATCATTGGCAAAAGTTACAGGACAAAACTGAATTTCAGGAAATTCTTGTGTCGTTTGTCTGAGGCTGTTTTTCTGGTTTCGTAGTGGAAAGTAGATTTACTCAAGTTACTTCAGTAAAAATTTGAGGTACTTAAGTACAGTGGTTGAGGAAGTATTCAGATATTTTACAGAAGTAAAAGTACTAACATGACACTGTAAAAGTCCTGCATTAATGTTCCTTCAGTAACAGTTTGTCAGTCTCATCAGTCAAATGTCCTCAAAGTCTCCAGAGCATCAAACTGTGTCTGTGTCTGTTCTTCTGTTCATCTTCTGTCGTCACAGGATTTTTCCTCCTCATTCATTTAAAGCAGCATTTTTCCTGTTGGAGCTCATTTTCAACTATTTTGTTCAGGACTGAAACTAATGATTCTTTTCATTCTGGATTCATCTGCTGATTCTTTTCTCCATCGATCGATCGATTATTGAAAACAGTGAGAAATGTGGTCACAATGATCCAGAGCCCAAAGTGACACCTTCACAATGTTGCTTTGCTCCAAGCAACAGAACAAACCTGCAAACTGTTACAGACACATTCAGACTATTACAGACACATTCACACTATTACAGACACATTCACACTATTACAGACACATTCACACTGTTACAGACACATTCAGACTGTTACAGACACATTCAGACTATTACAGACACATTCACACTGTTACAGACACATTCACACTGTTACAGACACATTCAGACTATTACAGACACATTCACACTGTTACAGACACATTCAGATCAGTCAGATCAGTTAAAGGAAAACCAGCACTTCTGGAACCATCAAATGTTTTTACAGGAAAATGACTGACCATTAGCAGAATAGTTGATAATTAATTTCTTTCAATCAATAATCAATGAACTGATGGTTTCAGCTGCACTTGTGTAAACTGTTGTGGAGTTAAATTTATTAAAAAAAACATATTTTATAAACGTCATATGTTTTGTGTGTAAAAAGTAAAATGATGCTTTCGCTCACCAGCAGGAGGCGCCAAGTATCCAGTTCAGATTTCACCAGCCTCAACCTGTCAGTCATCTGATTTGTTGATGTCCATCACAGAATAATTCACTTTAGCATTTTGGTTTGGTTTTATATCCTGTCATAAAATACTCTGCAGATAAAAAAAATACCTTTCTATAAACAAACATAATAAAAAGACACAGATTCAGTCCAACATTGATTGACTGCCTTGATGAGCAGATTTTTCGAACCTGTCTTTCACACAGCTCTGACTTGTCCATGAGCAGGAGAGTGGTTTCCACTGGCTCTCTGCTCTCAGGCCGCCAACATCTAAACCTATTTATTGTCTGTATTTGTCTTTCCAGGTAATCTTCTCCTAAAAAGAGGCCGAGCCCGAGTCAAACAGAAGCCGGTGAAGCTCAGACTGTTTGTCTGACCTGCAGCCTCAGACCCGTCTCTCTCACGTTCACCTGCAGCTGAACACATGTCGCCGCTGCGTGTTTCGGGTCCTGTCACGTGTCCTGTGTGACGTGTGGATCTGTGGCCTCAGGTGCTTCAACTGGAGCGGCTTCAACTGGAGCGGCTTCATCTTCCTCCTCCCGGATTCTGCCCGATGAAGAGACTCAGAGCTGCTGGAGAACAACAAACGGCCTCGGTTCACCTCAACACACACAACCATCATCACACAACTCGTTTCATATCTTTATTTCATTTTCATATTGATGGAAACAGCTCAACATGTTAGCAAATGTATTTGTTTGCTTCCTGTTGATGGTCAGATTTAATGTGAAACTCTCCCGGTTCAATCAAAAAATATGTAATAAAATAACTTCTTTGGTTAAAACAAAGACACATGAAGCTTGGTGACATAAATTGCAAATTTCCCCACTGTGGGACGAATAAAGGTTTATCTTATGTTATCTTAAAAACTTTAGGTTAGAGGCCAACTCAAACTCCCAAGATGCATTTCAGTGACTCATCCAATCAGAGCTTCAGGTTCAGTGAGTGGAAGCTGGCGCTGATCTCAGGTCTGTCCATCAGCCGGTGGTCTCTCTGTCCTCTAGCGCCACCAGCAGGTCAACAGTTTAATGTGTCCAGTGCTTTAGTGGTTTACGAACTACAGACGTTCCCATCGGCCTCAGCTGGACTCTGTGTTCACTGCTAATTGGCTAATTAGCCACTTGTTGCCGATGTTAGCCTGTTAGCCTGTTATGCTAACACCAGCACGGAGGCGATGAACAGGTTTGCTGCCAATGATTATTTCGTTATTGATTAATTTGCTGATTGAGTTCATGATTACTTTTCTTTAAGAAATGTGAAAAATGCTGTTTTCAGTTTCTCAGAGCTCAAAGTTTCATTTACTGTCAGAAACAACAAAGAAAAGCAGCAAATGTTTCAGATTTCTGTTTGAAAAATGACTGAAACGATTAATCGATTATTAGAATATTTGGCCGTTAATTTTCTTTCAATTGCTAATCGACTAATCGTTTCAGCTTTAATGGTGAATATTTCATCAAGTTAATTATATTGACAGAGTCAAAAATGTCAGGAGACAGAGACACATGTCCAACAGTCAAACCCCATCATGTCTGTCTGTGTCCTGTCTTTATTTCATGTATAAACCCGGTCCCCGTCCCCCCCTCTGTCCTCTCTGTACTCTTTATACCCCTCTGTCCTCCCTGTCCTCTGTCCTCCTCTGTCCCCCCTCTGTCCTCCCTGTCCTCTGTCCTCCTCTGTCCCCCTCTGTCCTCCCTGTCCTCTGTCCTCCCTGTCCTCTGTCCCCCCTCTGTCCTCCCTGTCCCCCCTCTGTCCTCTCTGTACTCTTTATACCCCTCTGTCCCCCCTCTGTCCTCTGCCCCCCCCCGTCCCCCCTCTGGTTCCCGCTGACAGAGACCCGGTCCTCGTGCACGGCGCTCTCTCGGAGACGCGCGCGGCTTCAGTCGCACCGGAGGCGGCAGCAGCGGCGGCGGCTCCGCGTCTGAGAAGCACCGGAGCGGCGGAGAGGAGACACAACGAGCGACCGAGGACCGACCGAGGACCGCGTCCAGCTGCACCTGCACCGGGATCAGCCGCCGGGGAGACCCGGAGCCGGAGCCGGGTCCTGGACCGTGAGAGCCGGTAAGAACGATCCGCCTGTGAGCTGATGGTTTATCGTGTCTCAGAGCCGGAGCAGAGGAGCAGGACTGATCCGGGTCTGTGGACCAGAACGAGGCTTCAGTGTTGCGTGCATGTGATGCAGGTTGAACACAGGCAGGATGAAACACAAAGGATGAGACACGTCCTCAGTTTAAAGTCTCAACATGAGAAAAATCAAACTGCTGATTCCTGCAAACAAAGAAAATCAATGAAGCGAGATTCAAAGTCAGGAAACGCAAGATGCGTCTCATCTTCTGTTTCCTGCTTCGAGAACATCCTCAGAAAAAAGTGGCACAGCTTCTAATGAGACCAGGTTCAAAACCCCTGTGTGTGTGTGTGTGTGTGTGTGTGTGTGTGTGTGTGTGGTGTGGTGTGTGTGTGTGTGTGTGTGTGTGTGTGTGGTGTGGTGGTGATGATGATGATGATGGTGGTGGTTGTTTGGTGGAGCAGGTGGAGGAGGATGTCCTTCACATGAGGTCACCTCGTCGACCCCTCGGCTCCGTGAAGAGCTGTCAGTCATTGTTCGCACTGAATGCTCTTTATTAGAAAAGATGATTCTGAGAAATATTAATTACATCAAGACGAACAGATACTAATCACCATATGTCTGACTGAAAACCTGGTTTATACACTCGACATATTCAAACTTTTAGTTCAATTCAATTCAACTGAACTTCATTTATTCTTTCAGAAGCATTTTTAAGCAGCAGTTCAGCTCCAAGATCAACACATGCAAACATGATTCACAGGAGGAGAAATGAAAACAGTCAAAGGTTTGGTCTTTAATATGGATCATTGTATATTTTTTATTTTATATTTTTTAATTCTTACTTTCCACATTCGTCTTGTAGCCTTTCGAGTCTCACTGGATTTCACTGCACGTGTTGTGTTTGTATCTGACACGCAAACCTTTGTCAAACAGCTGAGAGCTGCTGCTGTTTGTTGAGCCGCTCAGACTCATAAACACAGTAACATGGAAACTCATCACCTGGGTGACGTCCTCAGCAGCAGAGGGACGGAGACATCAGGGACAAACGCCTCCTGTAATCTGATTACTATCTGACTTAAACTAACAATTTACCAGCAGAGGAAGAAGATTTTTTACTTAAGATAGTAATACCACAGTGTACAAATTCAACCAAATTGTTCGACGTGTGGTCAGGACACCTGATCAATCACCTGATTGATCCACGATCAGACTCTCAGATGATCAGTTGTTTCTCTGGCAGGTCAGAAACCTCGGTCGGCTGTTTGCAGTTTGAGCTGCTGGTCAGATTCCCAACATGGCTGCTGTCGAAATATCTGTTATAATCTGTAGTGAGCTGAGTTGTAATACTACTACAGGAGGATTTTACATGTTCCAGCTAACAGCAGCAGTAGTAGCACTGTAGTAGTAGTAGTACTGTAGTAGTAGTAGTACTGTAGTAGTCCTGCTGTCTTGTCTGTGATATAAAGCTGAACTTTGACACCATCTGGCATCTTCCAGACACCATAGTTAAAATTTTTGCTCTTAGTGTCCTTTCATGGTAGAATTACACAAAGTAACACTGCTTTTCCTTGAATAAACTTTATTGTCCTTGTCACTGGACAAACTGAGCAGGGGTTCAGTGTTTACATCTCAGACTGTGTAGAAAGGCAGAAATATTCAAACACAGTGTGTCAACAGTGTCTGTTCAGCTTCATGTCCCGTTGTGTGTGTGACGTCACAGATAGATGATCCCAGTGATTCCCAGGAGGCAGCGGAAACACACACCACTCATCATCATCATCATCATCATCCTCATCAACAAACAGCTCGTCTGTTGTCCTCAGGCTGTGTCATCGTGAACTGACATGATGGTCTGACTGGCTGAATATCAGCACTGGAGTCACTGCAGCAGAATGTGACACCACTCGGGCCGGCGGCGGCGGCCGGCGGCGGCGGCGCTGCTGTGAGGTTGGTTTGGTCCGTGCTGAGCGGGGCTGAGGGGATTACAGCGGCTACGTAGGCCACCGCATCTCCCACAGGCCCGTGGGCTGTGAGGGAGAACGTGGCTGATGAGTTCTCACAGGAGAGGGTGGAAACAAACAAGAAGCTCCATCATGCAGCGCAGAGACACAGGATCCTTTACAGTCAGATGGAAAATCTCCTCAGCCTTTCCTGCTCTCATTATGTTTCATGCATCTCATTACACCGCGTGGCAAAAGCAGCCTGTTAGCTTCCATAATGCGATTATCCATCCTCTTCATGTCTTTTGCACATTCTGCCATGCCACCTCACAAACGGTAATTGACCCCACGCTGCAGCTCAATGGGGACGACTGGCGCTAATTGTGGTGGTATTTTGAGATACGGTGGGAGCATTAGGCTGCGTTCCACCGCGGCAGGAATTATCCACCAGAGACGACTGCACAAGCTTTTACATATGAGCGTGTGTGCCGGGTTTTCATCCCACTGTGGGGACACAAAGCTGACATCTTGGTCATGTTCTGAGGACCGAAGAGGCGCTCGCCTCGAACACTTTGTTGCTGTAATAACTCGTCCTGCTCACTCTGACCACAAACAGGAGACGTCCTCCAAAGTCACGGTCTTCTTCCTCTAAGATGAGATTAGATGGACCTTTATTCATCTGGAGGGAAATTCAGGTGCAGCAGTTTCAGTACAAAGTAGGAAAGTATACAATCACTGAACAGATATCTGAAGTCCAAATTACACACAAAGGCAGAGTTAGAGCCGAGGATAACCTGCAGCTGTAAGCACAAAGAATTTCACATCAAAACGATTCATTTTAGCTTCAGCTGAAATTTAAAATGCTTTGTTTTCGTAGAATGATGACTGTGGAGTTTGTCCTCCATCTTTTACAATGAATTCACTTTGGGCAGAAATCGGTTTGTGGCCAGGATGAACAGAAGAGACATTTCAGTGGACATTCAGAATGTGCATGTCACTATCGATTGAAGATATATGAAATATAATAACAATAAACCACAACTCAGTCAATGTTTTACATTGAAATTAACACAGAAGAAATTGTCCCTTTGAAAATGAATGACTGTTCTGTAGCTCCATGAGCACACAATGAAATAAACATTACCGTCTTTTAATATCCTGTCAGACTGTAGCACCGTAAACTCCCTGTAAACCAAACACTGACAATGAATTATACAACGACACAAAACGCCATCAGTTCACTGTGTTTGTGTAGCAGCAGAAATCTCAGAGACTCGAGTCTCAGAAAAGATGAAACCAAAACTGTGCACGGTCAGTCGACGCTAACGTGAGAAAATCTGTTGAACTGTCCCTTTAAGGTGAGACGTGTTCTGATGGTTTAAGGTCAGGATGAGACAGAAGGAAATCGATCGAAGGAGAGTCCTGTGTGTGTGTGTGTGTGTGTCACCAGTTGTGTATTGATCCGGACCTGCAGTACTCAGACTGACTGTTTGCTCTGAACTCAGTTTCTCTCTCGTTCTCTCACCACAGCTGGTTTTTGTTCTCTGTCTTATAAGTTACACTGAGATTTACAGCCAGTTCAGTGTGAACAGTCGAGCAACGTCTGCTCGGAAAAAAACACATGAATACATTTGTGCCAGTGCTGGAAGACATATTCAGCCCCTTTACTGCAGTAAAAGTACTAACAACGCTGTGAAAACACTTCACTACAGTTCTGCGTTCAAAACCTCACTGAAGTAAAAGTATGTGAGTATTATTCTCAACATGTACTTGAACTGCTCCTGTGTGAGTGAACTGTTTCCTGTCAGAGTTTCTCTCTGGATTCTTCTTCTGCTGCTTTAATGTGTCTGAGTCATTTTCCTGCTGGAGATGTTGAAGCTCATTGAACGACTTTATATCCTGTCGGCCGCTTTCATCTCCAGCAACGAGCATCAGATTGTAGAAGATCATCATGTGTTTGTGGCCTGGTCGTCCTGTGAGAACCACGTATCTCTACAAAGCTTCATCAGACAAACAGCCTGTTTTCAGCTTCGTGTCGATGCTTTTTGATCCGAGAGGCTTTTTAAAGAGTTCATTCAGCTTCAGAAGGAGAATTTTCTGAACACATGAAGGAAAACTTCATCCTTCACTTTATCACATTCAACACCAACACATCTGGAGATACGTGGTTTTCACTGGACAGGAAGCGGAGGAAAAACTGTAAATCTCAAGAGTAACCAAAGTTATCAGACACATGTAGTTGAGTAAAAAGTACAGTATTTAGCTCTGAGATGTGGAGGAGACACATAAAGTGGCATAAAATGGAAATATTCAAAGTAGTAAGTACGTAAAGAACGTAGAACCTGTACTTAAGTACTTGAGTAAATGTACTTAGTTACGTGGTTTGTGCTTCCTGTGTTTCTAGTGCAGTTTGACCTGAAACACAGATGTTGGTGCAGCTGGAGTCTCAGTTTCAAGACTGTTGATTCATTCTCACAGAATCAAAGTGACTGTGAGGCTGAATGACTCAGGGAAAACGCCTCCTGTGAATGTAAACGGGGACTGTAGAGGTTTAGTGGTGCTTCCGTAAAGTTTGGGGACTGAAAGAGACAGATTATAGCAGACAGCAGCTCTGCAGGTCAGACAGCAGCTCTGCAGGTCAGAGGTCAAATGGTTTCCTTTCTTGAGGAAACCATTTGAGCATGAAAGTCATTTTGTATTTGCAAAAGTTGTCATCTCAGTAAATGAAACTGATGATTGCTGGGTAAAAATGTCACCTCTCTAAACTCATTAAGATGACATTGATAATAATTAAAATCACAGCTCCTGCAGTTTGAAAAGATTTCACTTGTTGAAGTTGTGATTTCTGACATGAAAGCGAAACTGCCAGAAACTGTCAGCACAGCAGATTCAGGTCATTTTCACTCACTGTAGTTGATATAATCTCGTTTCAGAGCTTCCTGAGTGTATCGAGGTCGTTGTACAGAGAATCTCTCAGTTTGTATAAAAATCTCTGTTGACCCCAGAAGCCTGCACATGAAACACCGTTTGAATCTCTGGATAAACTGTGTTCTTGGAGAGAGAGATGTTGTCTGAATATATGAATACATCACTTCAGCCTGTTTGATATTAACGTGAGCTCGGAGGCTTTTCTCGCCCCGAGTTTCTCCTCTCAGGCTACATCCAGTCGTCCTGCCTTATTGGTGGAGGTTGTTGGGGCTGTATGCAGCCTGAGAGGACGCCTGCAGGCAGAACCCAGGGCTTTAAAATAACTCTATTCTGTATGTTTAAAAAAAAATTGAGATTTTTATTTACAGTCTCCCTAAAAAGACAATCGAACATCATCTGAAGCAGTAAAGGACAGAGTTTCAGCTCTTTGTAGTCAAGATGCAAACACATTATCTACCACAACGGACCAAGTCGATTATTTCTGTTATTGATTAATACAGATTATTTTCTCAGTCAATAGCACCGTCTGTAAAATATCAGCTGAACGTCTTCATGTGTCTTGTTTTGTCCAAAACACAGAGACATTCAGTTTAGTGTGAATCCAAGCAGAGAAAGTTGTCACATTTCGGAACCTGGAACCTTCAAATAGTTTGTGATTTTGCTTGAAATGCAACTGACTCATGTAGAACTGAAACGATTTGTCAATTAATTGATTGAAGTGAAAGAAAAATGATTAATTCAATGTCCGACAATATAAATCAGAGAAAAAAGCACAAATTGTCACATTAGAGAAGCTGCAAAACATTTATCATTTTAGTTTCATAAAAGACTCAATTAATTGTTTAACAAAATTAAAATCTATGTTGATCAACCCATGATTTCAGCACTATACACACACACACACACACACACACACACACACACACACACTCTGTCAGTTCATGGAGTGGCAGCACATCAAAGGAGACTCTCCCATCAGTGTGATGGAGGAAGCCGAGCAGCCGGAGGGGAAGAGCTGCTGTGACTGAAGTGCTTTCTAATTCACACAATGGCCGGTGTGTGTGTGTGTGTGTTTGTGTGTGTGTGTGTGTATGTGTGTGTGTGTGTGTGTGTGTGTGTGTGTGTGTGCATGCAGTGATGTGGGGTCTTTTTCTGGCTCCACATCAAGCAAATCTAGTTTGTGCTGAAGACTGCAGAGGCAGGAAATGGGATTTACTTCCTGCCTGTCTGAGAGGCAGAGAAACATTCAGTCCAAACTAGAGATTATCATTAGCTCTTATTTGCTCTATTAATCAATTAAGTATATTGTGAATAAAATGTCAGAAAATAGTGGAGATGTTTTGTTTCATATTTATATCAGATCAAATCATTTAATAATCCTGTACCAGATTTGTTATTGTATCAAAAACACACATCAACAGTTGACAGAAAGAGTTAATGATTCATCTGTTCAGTTAATTGCCTGAACTTGGTTTTATCATCAGATTATCTTCTAATGGAAACAGCCCGACGCATTTCTGTCATTAGGTGCTAAAATTGGTATATTTTATATTTAATTCATATATTGTTTGTTCTCCGACCGTCACGGTCTGAAACAGTCTGAAACTAAAAGATGTTCGGGTTAAGTTTTACAAACTGGAGAAAAACATCAAATCCAGATCATGAAATAGACACTGAAATCAAATCTTTAATATTGCAGCCTGTTTGTTTCGGAGTTATTTCTGCCCCCTAGTGGCAAATACAAAATGATACTGAACTATACGCTGATATTTACCAATATTAACAGTCACTTTACTTTATCTGTTTTTCTGAGATCATTTGCATATTTAGTTTTATTGGCCATTAGCTCAGATGTTTTTGTATTAGTTTGTGCTGTCGGTCTCTGTGTATGAAGAAAGTTGAGTTTTACATTTTGAATTGTGTCGCTCAGCACGTCCAGATCAAACTGTGTGTTCTGAACAACTAAGAAACATTTATCCTCCGCTACATTAACCTGAGAGCTGCCGTTAAGATTTAACATAAGAAAACACAGGTTTATGAAGTGCAACACTTTGTTGTGGATGGACTCTCTGTGGCTTTTGGCCTCTTGTGTTACCATCAGTGTGGTTGTGTCTCTGGGTCACACGTCAGGTGTCTCGCTGGAGTGTTTTCATAATGTTTTATTGGTTCTTATTACTTAAGAAAAGGCTCTGAGTATTTCTTCACTCTGCAGGAGTGTTGACCCAGTTCTGATGTGGGGGAGGGAAGATGGAGGAGATGGAAGCATTCGATGTTTCCTGGGAGTTTATTCCGCTTATGAAAACCTGTGAAACCCTCGGTGGTTGTGATCCACACGTGATCCTCGTTGGCTGCGTTGACGCTCGGCTCCTCAGAAGCTGGATCGACGCTCGGTGGCTGAGTGTGAACGAGATATTTCTGTTTCTCACTCTGGGCCGACTGTGATGAAACGTGCAGGCGAGACTTTCATGAGCACATGTGAGATCTGCAGAAGGAAAACTTTCCTTCCAGTCAAACAGTTTCCTCCTTTTTGTTTCATTGTTAAGAAGCAAGAAGATGTGGTCCAGTAATTAGATTGTGGTCTGTCACTGCCATGTAAAATCCCATTTGTGTTGGAAGTGGAGTCTGTAGCGATGGTCCAGACCGCTGTGGTGGCGGAGCGGCCGTGGTCCCACTTTCCAGCCAGCTCCAGTTCTCAGGAACCGGCTCCAAACCTAATAATGTGTTTTACAGCGGGTTTTTAGTCTCTGTGTGTTAAATGTTGCTGGAAGTGCTGCTTCCACATGTTGAAGCCTTCGTAAAGCTCCCGTGCTGCAGCCGTGAGTCAGTGTTGCTCACGTCAGTCGCAGAGGCCGACTGCGTCCAGACGAGCTGCAGCTCCTGAACCTGCCGCTCCGTTCAGTCACTGATTTGTTCTTACAGCCGCAGCACTGAAGGAACGCCATGTCGTTTACTGAGAGCTGAGTATGGACTGGATGACAATAGATGTCTGCTGGTGCTGCTGGGTTAGGGTTATTTTTGTAGACGTTTTACAACAGGATGCATTGGTCTGTGTGTGTGTGTGTGTGTGTGTGTGTGTGTGTGTGTGTGTGTGTGTGTGTGTGTGTGTGTGTGTGTGTGAGTGTGTGAGAGGGTTTAACAGAGGTGCTGTAGATAAGCAGCAGGCTCTTGCTCTTTCCATTAGGCTCTCTGAAGAAGGATGACTTGACTTCCATTTCCCACACCCTCTCCCACTCATCACACACACACACACACACACACACACACACACTCTCTCTCTCTCTCCAGGTTAAATGGAGGTTAAACATCAAGTGTCTGACACGATGTGTATCTGTGTAAGATTCATGGTGACAGACAAACATTCATTTGTATTGTCACACAACAGATCTTTGCTTCAATAGAGAGCGTTTACATCGAGGAGAGTGTGTGTGTCTCTGTGTGTGTGTGTGTGTGTGTGTGTGTGTGTGTGTGTGTGTGTGTGTCAGTTTCCTCTGTTTCTCCTTCGCTGTGGACAGTTTTTGTTTGTCTTTGGATGATTTCTCAGCTTCCTCTGCTTCAGAAATATCACATGTCACATGTTTTTTGCTTTAATATTATTACAGCAGAGTGCTGATGACTAATGTTGCCTCACAGTTCGGGGACGTGGTGGACAAAGGAACCTCATGATTGTTTTTTGGAACACCTGTAAACACCTGTCTGACCTCACACTGCTCACAGCTGTATATGACACAGCAGCTCCTCCACCCTGGCTCCCCTGCGGCAGCAGCGGCGGCGGCGACATCAGGCCGACAGCGGCGGGACAGTCGAGGACAGTGAGGGATGAGCTTTTATTAAGGAGCAGACTGCTGTGGACAAAGAAGACGGATCATTACACCGTCCAACCGTGGAAACAATAGAAGGAACAAGCCGCCTGCAGTCTGCCAAAACCCTCCGTTACAGCGACAGCGACACACACCCTCTGTCTCTCTGCTGCTCTGTCCTAATGAACACATTGCAGCGGCCCTGATTTCCACCGCTTGTAACTCTGCCAGCCTCCAGTATGAGCCGGGACAGACGAGACCAGCCGCTGTCTTCACCCTCGCAGCTGCGCCGAGTGATGCAACACTGTGGTTGGAAACAGAAAAGACCAAACCGTCAACCCAGCGTCAGTTTCTTTACTCTTCTGGACGCCTGTGGAGAAACAGCGGCCTCAGGATGTGGAATATTCCCAGGGTTCTTCAAAACGTTTGAACCTGCAGCCAAGTCGTGTTTGATATTAGGAACCGGCTCCAAATTTATAAGAACAAAGTGTGAAGAAGGTTTAATGCCTTTTGTCTTTCCTCCATGCAGCTCAACACTCTGCAGTTCTGTGATCGTGCTGTTACCTTCAAACTAAACCAGAGCCTGAACTGATGAAATATAACAACTCGGCGTCCACGTTCTCTTCGTGGTGAATGAGGAAGCTATGAGACGTCAATGACTGCGTCGCAGAACGCTGCGTGAAAATCATTTGTGTCTTTGTTAGTTTTTCCAGGACATTTTTGTAGAGACCCAGACAACATGAAAACAGCTAAATCTCTTCTTCTTTGTCCTCTTTTCAGTTGGTAAGCAAAAAAAGAGCTAATTAATGACCAAATTAAATTAGTGACAAACTCTGTTTTGGAGGAGAAAAACTCAGTTTCAGTCTGAACAGACAGGTTATTGTTAGGTTAAGGTCCTTCAGGTTAGTCTCCGGGAAATGAATGTAAGTCTATGTAAATTCCCCAAAAGTGACATAAGCAAAGACTGTGTGTGTGTGTGTGTGTGTGTGTGTGTGTGTGTGTGTGTGTGTGTGTGTGTGTGTGTGTGTGTGTGTGTCAGTAATGGCTGCTGTGAACATCTTCTGCTCTGATGGTTTCACTGATGAACGCTGCTCGACAGCCTCCTGTCCCCTGCAGTCACATCTCACACCACACTACATCTCCCAGAATTCAGCTGTCCCTGAGCTGACCTGGTGACTCCAGAGCCCGGGAGCCTTCACCTCGTGGCGGCAGTCGGTTTGTAAATCAACTGTCCACCCGTTCAGTCCTGATCAGAGAGGTTTGAGTTTGTTTCAACTGTATCAATCAGTTGATAATTGATCGATTCTGTTGTAAGTCTTGCTGGTCTGTTTCTGTAAATGAAGCATCTGCATTTGTTGCATTTCTTCACTCGTTTCTTCAGGTTTTTATGTCCATGAACACACAGTGTCGATATCTTCACGCCAACCTCTTCTCTTGATTTGTGCTGTTTGACAGCTCGAAGTGTTTGAGGTGATACTTTCCTCCACAGACTTTGTGTTTGTGTCTTTGTCTCTCATGGAAACTCCTTGGCTCTGCAGATGATGGAAAGTGAAGCTGAGATGAGGTTCTCAAATTTTTCCCACTGAGCTGGAATCGTGCGTTTCCTCGTCCAACCCAATAACTAATGGAGCGTGTCCTGAAAAATGCAGCATTTCATTTCAATGACATTTGCTTTTCCACAGTGAAACCTGTTTATTTCTACATGTGCACGTTGACAGCTGGCTGCTCTGTGCTCTGGAAGGTAGACGTTTAAAAACCTGGGACAAACCTCAGACCTGGTCCTGAATCGTCCTGTTTCTGACGTTTCTCACCACATTAAATTTGCATGTTTGTATTTGAATTGTTCTTTTGTGCCGTTCGTGAAGTCAAAGCTCATCTCTCGACCTTTCTATGTGAGGAGGAAAGTAGCTGGAGAGAGAGAACACAAAGGTTAAATAGGCCACTCTCTTTTCTCTGTTGTGTGTCTGTGGGATGTAGAGCATGTCTAAGTCACACTCAGGTCCATCTAATGCAGCCCATCCCAGTCGCCTCTGTACGAACAGCCGACACAGTGAAATACACTGATTTGTTAAGCTCCAGTTTCTTTAATCAAAACAGAGCAAGATACAAAACCTTCAGGAAATTATTTTAAAGCTTCATTTTAGGTGTTTTTTGTTGTTTTAGGTCACAAAGTTTGAAGCTGCATTAATTCTTGTTCGATCTTCCAATAAGGTTTTAAAAAGCAGCAGTTAAATGCTTCACATTCATCACTTTATAGTCACTTTACACATGATCTTACTCGTCAGTTATCGTGTGACACTGTGCTGCATCACAGAGAAATACTAAACCGTAATAGTGACTTAAAAGAAAAGTTTTCCAGCTGCAGACTCAAAGCGTCCTGTTAACGACAGTGTTCACATCCACAGTGCTAACGATTCAGCAGAGAGGCTGAACGTTTCGTTAACACCTCCGACCTCTCGACCCTCTTCTGCTTCACACAAATATTTTATTTGATCAGACACTTCAGTGGAAAACAAATGTTGAAAACTCGTCGGTGGAGATTTTACTAATTTGTTCTGTCTGAACATTTTATGATACGTTAATTAACAACATCTCCTCAAAAAGACGTGGTGTCGGGGATGTTACATCCCAAACTTATTCACTGTGTCTGATTAGCTGCATATGAAAGTAATTTTCTAAGAGACCAATGGTTGAGCACTTCCTGTTTATCTAAGATGTGGGTAAACAATTATCTTTAAATGACTGATACCTCCTGACATCTGCACCGCACATGTTCCTCCTCACTGAACCTTATGAATCAACCACAATTCGTGGAAGAAGGGAGCGCTCATCAAAGCACATTCACCTTCTCCCTCCAGCCTTTGAGTTATCTGGTTGCTTAGCAACCAGGAGGACCAGCTCATGTCCTGCTTGTGTTTCACTTCATGAAGTTTCCTAATTGGCTGATCGATGGTCCTCTGTGTTCTCTGCTCAGATTAAATAACCTTCTGATCCAGACTGGACCACGACTCAGACCTGGACCACGACTCAGACCTGGACCGCGACTCAGATCTGGTGACTCTGAAGGTCGTCCGGTGTGACGTAACCCTGAGGAACACCTGACAGAGTCATCACATTAGACGAAAGACAGCTGTGCACCTGTCCAGGTAACAGGCCTGAGACCTGTAAGCCAACCCCACCATCCATGCAGACAGGACAGAAACAGCATGATACACATCACACAGACAGACAGGCAGACAGACACAGACAGGCAGGCAGACAGAGGGGCAGGCAGACAGACAGAGGGGCAGGCAGACAGAGAGACAGGCAGACAGACAGAGGGGCAGGCAGACAGACAGACAGAGGGGCAGGCAGACAGACAGAGGGACAGGCAGAGAGACAGCCAGACAGACACACAGACAGGCAGACAGACACACAGACAGACAGAGGGACAGGCAGACAGACAGACAGACAGACAGAGGGACAGGCAGAGAGACAGACAGACAGACAGACAGCTCATGTTACATCACACAGAGTCAAACATCTGTCCTGTCTCTCTGCCTGCTGTTGTGGACACAGTAGAGTCTCATCACATCATTGCTGTTCCAGCTTTGTGTCTCACTCACAGACGCTTTTCCTTCCAGCCTTTCTACAAGGTGACACCTTCTTCATACCACATAGAATCTAATTTAGTACCTGTTTCACAGTCACACTGCAATGTGTGAAAGTATGACGTGAACATGTAGAATCATTTATTATCTGTGTGTCCTTGAGCTCCGACAAAGCTGTTGAATGCATTTCTCCTTCTTCATGAACGTTTGCAAAGCTGATTTTTATATTTAGTATTTTCCCCTCTGCATCGTTCACATGCGTGTTGGCTGACTTGCAGTCATCTTCTTCATGTGCATGTGCATGTGTTTGCATGTGATGCCAACAAAAATGCTGACCTATAAAAACGTGTAGGTGGAATCTAATCTGTTCACGAGCTGATTGGTTGCATCTGATGGGCGCTCAGCTGATTGGTTGATCCTCTCCCAGTTCAGACTAGTCTGGTTTGATGTTGCGAGCTGCTGTTCCTTTATTCCCACATCTTTCCTCTGGTGAAACAGCGTCCCAGCATGCAAAACTGAAAGAGCAGATTAAAATCCATTATTACACACATTCACATTAATGCTGCAACCATTCTGCTATTATCGACGATTAAAGAGAGAAGGGGTTAGAGTTATTCAGGCCAGTTTCTCTGGTTCCAACCTTGAAATGTTTTCCAGTTTCCTCAGTCTTCTGTGACAGTAAACTGAATCTCTCTGAAGACACCATCAGGGCTTCTGGGCATTTGTAGTTGGCGTTACTGTATAGATACATGGCTCATTAATTAATTTGGAAAATAGTCAACAGATTAATCAGCAAGAAAAAAATCGTTAGTTGCAGCCATAATTTAAATGTTCTACTATTTTTCAACATTGTCAAGCTTTCAAATCTTACTTTGAAACTTTTTCAAAGGAATTTTGACTGTTACCTCATATAATAGTTCTTGTAGAGCTTGTGTGTGTGTGTGTGTGTGTGTGTGTGTGTGTGTGTGTGCGTGCAGCATTGCCCCCCTCCTGCCTTAACATAAGTATGTACTTCCTGTCTACACCATCAGCTTGGAGAAAAATTTAAATTTAACATTCACCTCACTGCTGCCTCCTGCCCAATTTTAGGATTGTGTGTGTGTGTGTGTGTGTGTGTGTGTGTGTGTGTGTGTGTGTGTGTGTGTATGTATGTGTGTGTGTGTGTGTGTGTGTGTGTGTGTGTGTGTGAAATCTTTAAGCAGCCACTGAGCCTGCAGGGCAGCAGAGGATAGAAACACATTTTCACTCACACTTCCTCTTATCTTCCTTTCTAATTTCCTCACACCCTCCTTGCATGCAGACGTCACACAAACGCGTGCCCGCACACACACACACACACACACACACACACACACACACACACACACACACACACACACACAGTGTGGTACACACTCTGATGCATGCAGAGCAGTACAGTGATATTCAGCTAAAAGGGGGGATGGTTTAAATTTTAATGACTTCTGCAGGAGGAGGCCGTGATTTCATTGGAAACACTCGGGTGCACAGGGCAAAATCTATAATCCTCTTTATTGGAGGGAGGCTCCATGGACGTCCTATGGGAATCCAGCCTGTGTACGTCTCCATGTTGTGTGTGTGTGTGTGTGTGTGTGAGGGGGATGTGATGTGGTGCTGTGAAATCTCTTTGTTCTCATTCAGGAATATTTCCATTTCAGCACACAGGGATAATCAGCTGTGTCTCATGCAGAGTAATAAGTGCATGATGGCTTATTTCAGAAATCAATTTGAGTCAGACATGAAAAGGTGATATTTTTCTATACTTGTCCATATGATTTATGTGTGTGGGCATGCAGGAGTGTGCTGTAATTGGACCTGATTAAAGTCAATGCTGCGTTGAACAGTGAACATGACTCTTCATGAGGCGGCAGCGACACATTCTCCATCTGACAGCTTCTAATTTGACACATGATTTACGAGCAGACTCCTCCACAGCTGATGCATGCTGGGAGAAGCGTGTTTGGGCTTGACAGCTGTTCAGATGTGCAAATACAGAAACACTGAGGCATTTTGGGAAGTGCTGTTGTTTGCTTTAAGTTACATTAACAGTTGTTGTGCGTTCAGTGCCGAGATTGTTGGATTCACACCAAACCAAAGAGAAATCTGCCTCCGAGCTCAGAGACGCTTCTGTTTTATGACGTTATGAAACCGCACGACTCAGGTCACTGCGCGAGTCTTATGTTTGGAGTGCTGAGCCCAGCGAAGTGTGGTCTCACCAGATCAGATCAGATCCTGCTGTCTGTGTCGAGTCCCCGTTGCAACAGGGACGTTTTGTCTGTTAACTTCCTGTTTACACAAGAAAATATGATGTCAGAACATAAATAACACAGTTTTACTGACGTGAGCTCATTATTGTTTAACAAGATGTTTATTAAATATTATTATAAAGGTATATCTTATCTTATCATGTTACATATTTGGAGCGAAAAGATGTTTTTCAATTCACGTTGATAAACCGACAAAGTAAAAATCAGCAGGATTAGTGATTGTGAAGAATGTAAATCGTGTCATATTAAGTTAAACATCACTCCAGCACATCGTCATCTAGTCGTGTTCGCTGCTTCATCTTTGGGTAACTTTGCTCTTGAGATGCTCTTTTTAATCTGATGTGTGTGGTGATCAATAACACTGATCCAGAGTTTCGCTGTCTCCTGCTTCTCTCTGGTATAAAGAACTCAGGCGGCTGGTGGGAAGTAGAATAAACAAATCGATAGATGAAAACACTGCTGTTTTCCTGCTGTATAGATGAAGCTGCTCTATGTGTTGCAGGTGTTTTCTGGTCACGGCGTCATTATAACTCAAACACACTGAAACCCTTCATGTTATGTTCATCACATCAGAAATCTGTGAGAATGAGAAACTCTCTCTGTTATCAGAGCGTTTGAACAATGTTCCCAGATGGTTTCATCACTGAGAGACTGACAGAGAAAAGTCATGGTGGAACCCAGAAATATAATGTAACTCAGTACATTGACTCAAGTACTGTACTCGAGTACGAAGAGTACAAGTACCCAGAGTGTCCCTCCCTTCGCTCCTCCCACCTGGACGTGCACCTGTCTCAGTCTCCTCAGCTTTACGTCCTCCTTCTCTCTCACACTGAAAGCAACACGGAGTCTTTATTTGTGCCGTGCGAGGCGGCTGTCGGCTCAGATGTGCCGAGCTCGAACGCGGTGGAACAAGCTGAGATATTGAGTTAAGATTATTTTGTCAAACTGCTTTTTTCCAAGGTCGAGAATGAAATTTCATTTAAAATGCAGTCTGTCAGGGCTGGAAATCTCCGTCCACAGATTTCCACTTCTGCAGCAGATAAAAGGGACAGTGAGACACTCCCTGTGCTTCTTACTGCTGCAGGACAGACACAGGACAGACACGGGACAGATACAGGACAGACACAGGACAGATACGGGACAGATACAGGACACATACAGGACAGATACGGGACAGACACAGGACACATACAGGACACACACAGGACAGATACAGGACAGACACAGGACAGATACAGGACAGACACAGGACACACACAGGACACATACAGGACAGACACAGGACAGATACGGGACACATACAGGACACACACAGGACAGACACTTCTTCTATTCATACGCTGCTGGATCTATTTATGTATCACCTGAACTACAGTGAATCACTGATGCTGTAGATGAGGACAGTTCTTTCTCTGAAGATCTGTGTGTTCGTGTGACGTCTGTCTTTGTGAGAACGAATTTGAATTTTAGACCTTCAGAGTACAAGTGTGTGTGTGTGTGTGTGAGAGACTCCTGGAGCTGCTCAGCAGGCGGGTGGATGATTTTCTGTGTGTGTTTTTGGAGCTAATGATGGGTGGAGGAGAGAAAACCTCGTGTGTGTGTTTCATGGACACAGAGGACAGACAGGCAGGTGTGAACTAACCAACAAGAGACAGTAAACAGTGTCTGTATGAAATCTGCTCATCACATCTTTAAATGGTCGTTTACTTTGGAAGCAGTGAGCTCCACAGGAAACTAGAGGAAGTAAATCCCTTATTGTTGAAGGTCCCTGAATATATGTGTAGATGATATGTAAGAAGTATTTCAGTGTGATGTGCAGAAAGTGCAGCTGCCTGGTGTCCAACATGGCGTCCACTCTGAAGTGAACAGGGATCAGAGTTTTGTCCCACCTGGATCAGACGTTATCAGAAGTCATTACTGACCCAGTTTAATCTCTGGGGGGACAAACGGTCCAAATTCATGACTGACCAGACAAAAGCTGAAAGGAAGCTTGACCCGCACATTCAGCGTGAAACGGACTCGTCCCGCTCGCTCTGCGTCCTCCTCACAGCAGACACGCGTCTCACAACATGATGAGACTCGAGCAGCTGTCTGGTCTGAGCTTCACTCTTTCTTTAGTAAACTGGCTCTGTCGTTGATTTGTCACTCATCTGTGAAGCGACCGACACGTGATCCTCGTCCGCGCGTGTGTTTCACCGAACATCCAACATTAACGAGTTCAGACTGAAAACACAGAGAAATGTGGACTTTGTTCCAGGTGTGTTTGCAGCTGGATACAAGCAGCAGATCCAGGCTGTCTGAGTCCAGCCTTCAGCAGCTGCAACAGTCAAGTGATGCAGACACATTAATGCGTCAGTAATTATAGTCCAATAATATACAGAATATTGTTGTGAATGGGGCATTCTGCATAACGACTGATAATATCTGCTGCATGACACTTTCACTTTTGGTAAGTTATAGTTTGATGCTAATACCTTCACACTTTTACTTAAAGGTTGTGTTTCTACACTTTGGGCAGTGCTCATTTTTCTTAAGCAGGAGATCTGAGTACTCGTACTCTCGTACAGGACGTGGACCTCTTCTTCTCTGCGCAGCAGCTCTCTGCTGGTTTATGTTTCTGTTAGTCTCGTCAAGTGACGTGACGTTAGAAAGCAGCAGAGGACAGTTTGATGTTCTGATTGAACGACTCTCATGTCTGGACAGTAAATCTGTAACGTGAGGAGCAGAAAGAGACTCGTAATGTCGACCGTCTCTGCGGCCCGTCATCGCAGGCACCGTGTGGTTTCATATGCAGTTTACATTACATTCATACACGACCGGTCCAACATCTTTCAAAGCTGTCAACCAGTTAAACAATCCTCTCAGCCAAAGTTCCTCTGTAACATAAAGCGGGCGGCCGGTGTGTCAGAGGTAAAGTGGGAGTAGCAGGCCGCTTGGATTTCCACTTACAGAGCAAACCAGCCTCTCTTTACACATCACATCACATCACACACTCGGCCTGAACTCATTGTTCTTGAGGAAAATCCTGATCGGAGCTATTTTCCGCCGGTGCTCAGCTTAAAAGCTGCCTCGCTGGTGGAGAACACGTTCTCTCCAACACATCGACGCGTTGTTCGTGATGGAGGGAAGGAGGGTTTGTTAAGCTCCAACACGGACGAACATCTCGGCAAATCTTTCATCTCATTAGCAAAGAGCAAACTTTCAGGGAGGCTGTCGTCAGATCAGCCGTCTCTGTGAGCTCTGCCGTTGGTGCTGGTTTGTGAGTAAAACGTCACTTACCTCGGGACAGAGCCGGGTTCAAGACAATTTAAAGATGAAATGATTCATCGACTAATTGAGAATCAAGATAATTGTTAGCTGCAGCTCTCGTTATGTGTTTGTAACTCGCTGCCTCTTATCCAACAATATCCAGAGTCCCTCCTCCTCCTCCTCCTCCCTCCTCCCCTCCTCCTCCTCCTCCCCTCCTCCTCCTCCTCCTCCTCCTCCTCCTCCTCCCCTCCTCCTCCCCCCTCCCCCCCTCCTCCTCCTCCTCCTCCTCCCCTCCCCTCCCCTTCCTCCTCCTACCTATCCCCAGGTATTTCTCCTCTCTTCATCCTGGTGTCATTAACAGTGATTTATTCGAGGGCTCTCTGGAACACGGATGGTGCCAATAGGTGCGATGCAGGTACATCACCCGAGCCGCCGCCGCCCAGCCCCCGCTCCCCTGCTCTGGTGATTGATCAACACCAACACAACACAAAGCACAGCCCATAAAGAAGAAACACACACAGAAACACACAATTAGTGTGTGTGCTTTGTTTCAGGAGACGGCAGCTATTGTGTGTGATGAATAGAGACGCTGGTCTGCAGAGACCTGGAGCTTTATTTGGAAAAGAGACCAGTGCTGCCTTGAATTCCTCAGTTGGCTTTTAGTTTCCTGGTGAAACATCTGCGCCAACGTCAACAGCCCCGATTCATTCACAGTTCTACCAGATACACATCTCACACTCATTTGAATGATCTGTTTTTCCTCCAGTAATGAGAAATGAAATATTATATTTATGAATGAGACTCACATGTCTGCTGCAGTTTAAATCCAGTAATAATGAAGGTGTCGGATTTAAATCCTGTTCTGCTGCTAAACACTTTATAAATGGACCAAACTGCAAAGAGGTTGGAAAATAGAATTTCTGTCTGCAGCATCCAGATCCACTGTTTCCTACTATGACGATTATGATCTATGTAGGTAATATAGTTAAAATGAAAATCACAATATGAATCAGACTCTCTGATATCAAACATGACTAATTCACATATGATTGAAGCTGCAAGCAGCGACGAGCGAGTGTTTGCACCTCTGTGAGTGTCAGGGTACAGCAGCTTGTTATTAGATCCTAATAATATGTTCCAGTATTTCAAGTGTGGACCAAATGATGATTGTCACACAAGACTGACTTCCTGTTGCCAGTAGGTGACGCAGTGACCATGACTGAATATTCACATGTAGATGTCTTCAGGTCAGGACTCTTGTTAAATGTGAAGTTTGATTGGACAAAGTATATTTGAGTTGCAACAACTTCCTGTTTCATGGCGAAACATCGAAACTCACCGCGTCGCCACAGACACGACGAAAACTCTGACTTTACTTTGCTGTGTGGCATCGTGAACGTCTTCAGGTTAGAGTGAGCACATGTGAAGTCGATCAGGCATTACAGCGTGTAAATGGCAAAAACTACATTAAAACAGGGTTGTAGAACATTAAAATCAAAATGGCTGACTTCCTGTTGGGCGCAGGGTTTGTTTCCATGAGGCTTTTGAGATGTTGCATGTGCCGACTGAATTTCATACATGTAGGTGAAACATGGGGGCGCTATTGAGCCATTTTGCTTCACCAGTGAGCGTGACCCAAATCACATCTACATTTTCACCACGTGTGAGAAGTGAGAAGCTTTCGAGCTGCATTAGCTTCTCAAAAATGTGATTCAACTGGACAGCGAATAAAAATAACTTTCATTTTCCATCGGGTCCTTAAATTCAAGTTTGATTCAACAGTCGGGTTTCTGCTGTTCTGCTGCCTTTCAACAAAAACCAATGAGGGGCAAGTCAGGATTATATTTATTGTTCCACATAATTGATTCATCTAAGAATTATTTTTTCTATTAACCCATTAAACATTTGATTTATGAGAGATTTATATATGTGAGCAGCTCTGTGAGGCTGAACTGTTGTTGGTGTTTATCAGGTATCAGTTTGTTGTGATCTTTGTTCAGCAGGTCGACCTCACTCTGATCCAACTGACACAGCTGTTGTTTAGTGGAGTCTGATTGAATGTGTCAGCTGCGCTCAGGACAGCAACTGTGCATCGATGTTCTGATGAAGGAACGTCGACCCAGGCGGGCTCTGTATACGTTTCTTTCTTGTGATCATTTGATAATAATAAAAGGTAAAATGTGCTGCGGGATCCTGTAAATGACTTCAACCCTCATGAGATCATGTAGAGACGGATTGTCCCACACAGCTGCAGTCAGACTCCAGCTCGTTAAGGGAAATGCAGATTTATGCAGTCATTTGCATAACAAATCAGTGTGGTGGTGTTGAGGTGATAATGAAAGTGAAAGTGAAAACACAGAGATTTTAAAAAAACACACTCAGGAGACCATGAAAACAGAAATAAAAGAAATAAGAGCGAAGCTTTAATAAGACAGAAAAGGTTAAGAGCTCACCTGCTGTTCAGGTGTGTTCTCAGTAGCTCTGCTAAGTGGTGTCATTTCCACACGTCCCATTCATTTTCTATGTGGAAGATATTCTGGGAGCAGCTCAGAGCTGCTTTGTTTTCACCAACTGTTATTTTATATGTGCAGTTTATTCTGAAAAGCAGTGTCTTGTTGCTGACGTCAGTAAAATAATAACAGATTCCCAAAACTCAAATGTGATGTGAACTCGACTCTGATGTCAGGCTCTATGTTTTGACCTTATATCTCATCCTGTTGCTGATGTGTGTGTGTCTTATTGTGTTGTCTGTTGCAGCTAAATAGTTGGAATACCCCTTTAATTAGTAAGTAAGAAGCTTCCACACCTCACTGGTTTCAAAATGTGACACAGAAAAAAATGGACATTACAACAAGAGGTGTGTTTGTTCAATCTGCTGAAGAAGAGTTTCTGTCGTCAGGTCGTCATTCGAAGGTGAAGGAGAGTCAGACTCAGCTGTAACAGCATACTGGTGTACTGGTGTACTGTTATACTGGTGTACTGTTATACTGGTGTACTGTTATACTGGTGTACTGGTGTACTGTTATACTGGTGTACTGGTGTACTGTTATACTGGTGTGTACTGGTGTACTGTTATACTGGTGTACTGTTATACTGGTGTACTGGTGTACTGTTATACTGGTGTACTGTTATACTGGTGTACTGTTATACTGTTGTACTGGTGTACTGGTGTACTGTTATACTGGTGTACTGTTATACTGTTGTACTGGTGTACTGGTGTACTGTTATACTGGTGTACTGGTGTACTGTTATACTGGTGTACTGGTGTACTGTTATACTGGTGTACTGTTATACTGTTGTACTGGTGTACTGGTGTACTGTTGTACTGGTGTACTGGTGTGTCTGCAGAGAGGAGCGACTGCCTGCTGCTCTGGTTCTTTCTGGTCTGGGCTGCTTTGGCTCGGCTCTGCTCCGTCTCTGCCATATGGTGCTCTGGCAGTCACACACTGTACTGTACAGTTGGCTGAACACTGAACACTAATCAGTCACTTTCTATTCGCACGCTGCTCCATAACTGTCAACCATCAGTTTATTTAATGCTGGATGTCTTTCAAACTGTTTTCTTACGCTTAAGTCATTTAGCAGAAAACAGGAAACTGCATCACGTTACCATCATGTCATCCCCTCTGTGCTATAACATGTGGTGAGGATAATTAACTAAACCCCTCCCCCGACCAGCGACTGTCCAATCGCAGCTTGGCGACTGTAAACAGTCCCAGCAGGTTTGTCTGTGTTCGTGTTTCTGCACATGTTGAAGAGGAGAACGAGGAGCTGCAGACAGATACTGAACATTTAAACCAGAAACAGAGAGAAACTGGAAGCTGAGCGCTCGGTGTTACGATCAAATACAGTGTGATCTTAAAGATAAGATAAGATAAGATGTCTTAGATCTGAAATCTTTCATCGTCATCGTCACTGAGTAGCATCAGGACCAACCAGCTCGACACTGAAATACAAGAACAGTGCTCTTTCTTTATTTGCTGTAGCTGCACCATTCATGTATGCTGCATTATAACGCCTTGTAATGCTTTATAAGAAATACTGAAACTAATAGATGATTAACTGAACTGATTTAAAAATCAATTAACTGTTCATTTATCAAACACAAATGTCAATGATTCTCAAATTGTAGTTTGTCCAGTGTGATAATTTGCTGCTTTTCTCTGTTTTATATCACAGCAAACTGAAAATCTTTGGCTTTTGGACAGAAGAAGAAATGAGAAGATGTTTACAGACTAAATGATTCATCACTTAACAAAACCAGAGAACAGATGAATTGACATTTAAAATAATGATTAGCTGCAGCCGTGTTTATGTCCAGTTTCATTTCAGAGCAGGTTTGATAGTTTAAAAGTCTGTTCCACCTTCTGCCTGAAATAGAACCTCTGCCATGTTATTCACTGCTGATTCTGATTGGCTGATTCATTTGCATTGTTGTCAGTCACATGACTGAGGTGAAGTCACCATTTGTCCAGAGATTTCGAATCACATCAGCTCTTTGTGTTTTTACACACAGTTTTACTGCTTTTGTTTCTGTTGCTTTATTTAACCTGCTATTTAGAAAGGTCAGCACTGCCCAGCTGGTGCTCAGTGTGTGTGTGCTCAGTGTGTGTGTGTGTGTGTGTGTGTGTGTGTGTGTGTGTGTGTGTGTGTAGCGCCCTCAGGATGCTGTAAATCATCCAGCGGTTTTATTAGCGCCTCACCTCCTCCAGCAGCGTTGAGTCCAACACACTCTCGGAGTCAGTGAGCTGCTTCGGGTGCTGGGAGGGTTTAGATGATGTCATGGCTGAAACCTGAACAGATCCTAACACACACACACACACACACACACACCACTACATTAGGACAGCATGAAAGCCTGAGCACAGGATCTTTAGGACTGATCATCTCTGTCTTTGTCTCCACAGGGACCATCAGAAGAGAAGTGCTGCCCTCCAACAGTGAGTCTGAACTTTGCTTCCTTCTTTCTTTCCTCTGAGTTTTGGTCTCTGGACTCTGAAACTCTTCCTCAGCAGCTCTGTCTCCTCTTCATCACATCATCAGGATGACAGCAGCTGCTAATCATCCCTGTCCTGGCATCATTATGTGGATTACATGAAATACTGCTTCTGTGTTTTTATACTTTCTCTGTGGTTCTGAGTGCTGAACCACATTAGTGTTTTGGCACAGACCAAAATGTGTCTGTAGCTCTGAGTAATCATGTGTGATTGGGTTCAGGTCTTGTTCACTGACTCGTTATTCTTTGACTAATTTTACTGATTTTATTGACTTTTGAGGCAAAGTTTTTGTGCGACTGCTGAAGAAATTGTCTGGTTGGTGGGAATAAGTCTGGACTTTATCATTCTACCTTGACAAAGTCTGAAAGGTGGATTTTATTAATGAATATAATGTTGTCAGGAATCCAAATCACTAGAAACAAAACATTTATTAGACAGTGCAGGTTTTGATTGACAGGTGTGTTGGCCTGTAACCGTCGCTGTGAATGAGGTGTTATTTTTACCTCATGATGTGACTTTGGCCCCAACAAGAATAATCTTCCAGAGAAAAATCCTGAGAAACAATGAAGTGAATTGACTCATTTTATTGTGAATTCTCGGAATAGCTGAGAAACTGTCTCCACTCTCATATCTGCTCAGTGTGAAGTTAATCAGAAGAGTGTGTTTCTTTGTCGTTTATTCTTTTAATGCAGCAGATGGAAAAGATGGATTTGAAGTTTCATGAGTTCACAGTAATCTGACAGTCAACACTAAATCTGTGGAATCTTCAATCCATTCAAACACCACGTGGAGCATTTAGCTGCTGACAGGAAAGAGACAGAGTCAGGTGATTTGTCCTCTGGACGTCAGGACTCCTCGAAGGGTCGTGACAGACTTCAAAGAACAGGACGTGAAAAAGAACTTTTTCATGATCAAAGTGTTTCAACAAACAAGACATGTTGATGAGTGGCAGAGGGAGTCACCTGTTTCCACCAGCTTCCAGTCTGAATGCTAAGCTAAGCTAAGATAAGCTAAGCTAAGCTAAGTGGCTGCAGGTTGTGGTTCAGTACTTTGTCTCCGACCTGGAGAGAAACTGTGTTGTTCTTGTGTTGCGTTAAAGTCTGATCTCACAGTGGACGAGCAGCTTCTGAACGAGGCTTCATTTAACACACAGGCTGTTTCCTCATCAGGTGAAGGAACATTCAGTCATGTTGCTGCTGTGTGCAGAAGCTGGTTAGCTGGACATGCTAATGTTTGCAGCTCGTGTTAGATCAGATAAACATGTCATGAAGACTATTTGTTTATCTCTGTATTTCTCTATATTCTATATTTCTTTGGGTTTACTCTCCTGAATATAAAGACACACCCGGAGGCTGAGAGAAAGCAATGAGGCCGGATTAGGAGGGATTAACACCACCGTCATACACCATCATACATTCAGTTTTCTCCTCCCTCTACTTTTTCTTTTCCCTTTCTCCTTTTTCTCCTTCCTCTCCTCTCTTTTCTCCTCCTGTTCTGTCTTCCCTCGGCCCTCACCGCTCTTTCCGTCTCTCCCCTTTGTGGTCTTTTCCCTCTTTTCCTCTCCTCCTCAGTCTTCCTCTGTTCACCCTCCTTCAGCTCCTTGTTTTCTCTTCTTCTCCTTCCTCTTCCTCACCTCCTCCATTATTCCCCTCCTCGACCCGGCTCACCTCTCCTCTCCTCCCCCATCGTCTCCTCCTTCTTTCCTCCTCTGTGCAGACAGCAGAGGAGCAGCAGGGCCACAATTTACATCTTGATATATCAGTTTCCTGCAGCAGCAGAGGCGGTGATGGATGGCGTGGAGCCGGCGCCGCGGCGCTGCCATGAGTTACCGTGGTGATTACCGGCAGAGACGGCTGCCCACCGGCCACTTCATCACTGTGACTGGTGGAGAGGAAAGCGAGAAAAGAGAGAGAAAAAGGAGAGAGGGGCAGAAAAACAGAAAGAGAAGTAAGAAAAACACAATTGGAGGAGAGTGCAGGGGAAGGCAGCGGTGACTTGTTGTGGCAGGATGGAGGAACAGAATTGTTAACTGAGATGAGATTCGATTGGAGGAAACAAATTGTCCTCATGTGGAAAACAGCATCAAACAGGAAGGAGACGCAGCAGAAAGCATCAGGACGCGAATATGAATGATGCGATCAGATAAAAATGAAAGGTCTTCTCAGGTTTCGCTTTATGAAAGGGTGACGGATTCTGCATGATTCAACATTCTGGGGAAAGTGCTGAGTCAGACGAGTGGATTGATTTCACTCGTCAAGTTTCCAACTAAATGTAAATTTCCAGAAAATAGACGAAACGCTAAAGCAAAGTCGGAGACAAAGCAGAGATGGTTCCTGCTGGGTACTGATCATTACTACATTTTACTTTCCTTTAAAAGATAATAAAATGGTAATGATAATGGGTTTGACACTGAGTTGACTGGTTGCTTTCTGTTCTCGTGTGATCATATGCTCTTTAAAATGATAACTGTGACACATTTACCATCAGAATTCAAACAGAAGTAAACAAAGCAGCTGCATGAGTCGGTTGAACGTGTTTCCTCTGGCAGCCTTGAACCTGGTCAGATGCTAACGGACTGAGGCTAAAGCTCACAGGTCCTGAAAGTCAGATGAGATTAAAGTGAAGGAAACAAAATTGTGCTGATGTGAAAATCAAACAGGAAGAAGCTTCAGTTGATCATTCAGCCCTCGGGGCAGCGTGAAGGCCGCAGACAAAAACATCCATTTGCTGCTTTACTCATAAAAGCTCGTGTCCCTGCAAACATTCACCTCCAGTCTCTCCCTGCGTGTCTCATCCTGTGGTCGGTGATTTCATGTCTGGACCGGCTGCTGCTGCCATCCAGCTGAGGGAAAATCTGACATCTCTTCCTCCCTCCTGCCCTCCATAAAACCTGAGGAAAAACAGATCGATGCCGGGCAGCTTTTTCATTTTGCTGTGGGCTTATTAAAATGGAAACCAGGCACACGAAAAAATGGGGACATGCACTGGAAGAAAGTGGTGGAAGAAGTATTCAGATTACACATGCAGTAATATGAGTAAATGTACCAATACAACGATGTAAAAATACTCCAAGTGAAAATGCATCCTGCATGCAAAATCTTATTTAAGCACAGAAGTGTTCCAATCTCTTAATGTATCAGTAGTAAAAGTACTGCAGTATTGTCGGCTTCATGTAGTAAAAGTACTGCAGTATCATCAGCTTCATATAGTAAAGTCCTGGTTGAGCAGTGAAACGTCTCCTGAGTCTGATTCTCTGTCACATTATCAGATTGTTGATCCTGAAGCATCAATGTCAGAGCAGCATTTTCCTGTTGGAGCCTCCAGGTGGCGCTAGTCTGAACTACTTTATATCCAGCCAGCTGGTTTAGTGCAGTGGTTCAACCTGAGGGGTCGGGCCCCTCCAGAGGTCACAGATCAACCTGAGGGGTCGGGCCCCTCCAGAGGTCACAGATCAACCTGAGGGGTCGACACAGGATTCATGGGAGTTAAATGTTAACACGTCGTTTCTCAAGTCACTTTTGACTTTTTCAATATTTAACTGAGATCATGAATTTTCACTAACCTGCCTGAATTTTAGTGATCAACATTTTTCGACCTGCCACATACATCATCGTCATGGTGTTGATAAAACCCGGGTCCAGGCAGCGTCACATGTGGAGCAGAGCGAGCTGTAGATAAAGGTCATGTGTGGAAGCAGGGCTGTGTTCGTGCTGCAGAGTGAGGAGGGAGATTCATGCTTCTTCTTTCCCAGCTGGTGAATAATTTACGACTGTGTGGTTCAACCTTGAAGTGTCCTCTGAGCTCTGAACGTCCACCACACACTGACATTTGTGCTGCGCCCCCCCTCCCCCCTCCCCATCTCACCTGCCTGTGGGAGAAAACACACACGAACACCAGCGCCATCTATGGGGCATCATTGCCTGAGTCCTGATGCAAAGCAGGAAAACCTGCGATGGTTAGTTTGCCAAAGCCTATGGAGCCATTTGCATTTGAAAAAAACCCAAATTTGACCTTGACTTGACTTTTTAATCAATTCTTTTCCGAACACAGCGACACGTTCACACGCTCTCTGTGCAGACAAGGACTTCCTGTCTCTGCACATTCCTCCTTGGTGAAGCTCCAGTTTGACAGCATGGCAGTTAGCACCTTCTGTTTCGCCTGTGTGTGATTCAGTGGCTGGTTCAGGTGTCAGTCGCTCTTCTCTTTGCTCTCACATGTTGAACCACGTCGATACTGTGGTTTCATTTCTGGGGAAAATTAGCTGAGTCAGTGTCTGATGGTAGATTTCAGTCGACGTTCACTCCAGAGAACACGCGTGTTGATGTCAACGTGTTGACCAGAAGCCTTCCCGTCAGAGTGACGACCACCAAAAAGACTTTCACAGACGGTTTCCACACTTTTATGACGTCCAGGCTCCATGTATGTGAACATCCACGGATCCCTGTGTGAACACACTCGACCCTCTGACGGGCTCGTGTTTCTGTGGTCTGGGAGGTCTGAGGTTTAAATCTGTCCTCCAGCGTGTTGAATACTTTATGGAAGCAGGAGGAAGACGACAGTGTCAGATCCATGAATGTGTCGGAGCAGAAGAACATCAACCGTGTTAGCAAACTGTCAGGTTCCTTTACATGTGTCTGGCCTCTGGAAAAATGTCTTTTATAGCCAAGACACTGAAGACGCTCTGTCACAGCTTCTTATTTCTATGTCGGTTTCCAGCCGAGCTGCAGCAGCGCAGACGTCCTGCAGGACGCTGCTTCGCCTCCCGTTTGTAATGTGAACTGCTTTCAGGTGCACTGACTTTAAATATTGTTGTTTGATCAAATCTCCGGTGTCAGTAGGAGCTTCGTGCTTTCACTGAAGGCAGGTTCCCTCCACAAAGCCATGGATGGAAACAAAGCTGCTCTCTTCCTGTTTAATCTCAATCAGACTGCCTGTTTTCTGCTGCGGCAGCGCCGTGGTTAAGGTTGGATTAGGCTCAGGCAGAAAAACAGCTTGAGGAAAAGATCAATGTTTGAGTCACAGTTACGACCTCACGACATCAAATCTGTAACAACTAATGATTATTTTCATTATTGATACATTTTTTGATTACTTTAGTGTTTAGTCTATAAAATGTAAAGCAATAGTGAAAAAATGCCAGTCAGATAATCACAGATCCTGATTGTGTTTCAATTTGAAACCAGATTCAATTTAACGTCATGTATGACAATATAAAGCTGAAAATCTTCACATATCCCAGAATATTTGACATTTTTACTAAAAAATTATCGAAAGAATTAACGGATTGTCAAAATAACTGTTGATTCATTTTCTGTCGGTCGGCTCATGGATTAATTAAATAATCGCTGCTGTTTCCTCCTTTGCTCCCGACAGACCTTGATTACTACAGCCAATAGATGGCGCTGTGACTTGAATGTAAATGTGTGTGTATATCAGTGCGATCCTGCTGTGACTCACCGGTCGTCCCTCAGGTGAAATAAACATCCTTTAACACAGAGCTGGAGCGCTGAGCGAGGCTTCCAGCTCTGACACAGACATGTGTAATATTGTACCTCATGAATATGGGCTTGTTATTCTCACAGTAAGCCGATCTGAGAGCTTTTCTGATAAAACGATGCGTTTCCACCTCCCACCTCTTTGATCAAGTCACAATAAACGTTCCTGCACATGCGTCCCGATTGACAAATTGGCTCAGCTGAGGCGTGAATAGATGCAGAATGTGACAATGGAGTCGCTCACAAAGAGTCGATGTGCGAACAGGAGGAAGCCTTATCGCCTCCATGTGATGCCTCCTCTGAAGCAGAGTCTCTCTCTGAGGTCTCTCTGTCTTTTCTCTGTCTCTCTCTGGTCTCTCTCTGTCTCTTATCTCTCTCTCTCTCTGTCTCTCTCTGTCTCTGTGATGCCTCCTCTGATCTCTGCCTCTCTCTCTCTCTCTGCCTCTCTGTCTGTCTCTCTCTCTCTCTCTCTCTGTCTCTCTCTCTCTCTCTCTCTCTCTCTCTCTCTCTCTCTGCCCCCCAGAGGCATCTGGCTGCTCTTTAATTGCTGGTGTGAATCAGATGAGGAGAAGTTGCTGTCTGCTCTTTGAATAATCGCCTCTACGCAACAGTGCTTCCATTAGAAATCAGCAGAGACGCAGCTCTGAAGGCCGTGTGTGTTCTCTGTCTCTGTGAGGACCAGTCGAGTGTTAGACCTGCAGAACGAGGACGTTGTTCCTTCAGTGAGTCTCGTCCCAGCTGAGCGAATGTGTGCGGTTTGTTTGTGTAGCTTTGTGTGTTACATAAATATGGATGAGTGTGTGTACATTGAAGTGTGTGTTTCCAGGGAGGAGATGCAGCAGCTTTAGCCCAGAATAGCGTCAGTTGTTTGTGTGTGTACGCGGCGTCTTGTATCAACCCAGCTGAATAAACTTTATTGTTTTTCCGTGTTTTCGGATGACAGAATTGTTCGACACTCATGACTGAGAGTAAAAGTGAGTTGGCGGTGATGAGAAATAAAAGTCCCCTGTTGTGATTTCTCTACTCTCACTTTTCTGCAGCAATAAAAGCAGCTTTGTGGTGAAGCAGTAATCAGTTTTTCTTTCTCTGTATTCCAGTTTATTCAGCGCTGCTTTTGTTAGAGCTTCAGCTCCTCTGCAGCATCAGCAAACTGTAGAAAGAAACAGGAATCTGAAAGTGAAGTGGAAGCTGTTGTACTGCAGGTTTCTCAACACGGTCAGCAGCTGCAGCATCACGGAGGACACACACATCACGGAGGACACACACATCACCGAGGACACACACATCACAGAGGACACACACACACATCACCGAGGAAACACACATCACAGAGGACACACACATCACCGAGGACACACACATCACAGAGGACACACACACACATCACCGAGGAAACACACATCACAGAGGACACACACATCACAGAGGACACACACTGAGACAGCTTACTGCAGTTAGCTTAGAAATCACAATCGAGTCAGAGCCCAAAATAATTTAATACAACACTGATTCCACAAAATTTGGGACGCTGGGTAAACGTTAAATAAAAATGTGATAATTGTCGGATCCTTTCTGTCAGATGCTCAACTGAAAACTGCACAAAGACAATATATTTAATGTTTGACCTCATCAGCTTCATAGACCTTTGTAAATATCTGCTTATTACAAAATTGTATGCCAGTACAATACTTCAATACTTAGTACTTAGTTACATCACACCGCTAACTTGCCAGATACGTTGATTAACAACTTGTCTTCATCATATTCGTATGTGTGTTTGTTGTTGCACATTAATAGTGTATTGATGTGATTTCCAGGAGAGACTCAGTCGTCTATAGACGACAACATGTTGAAATAAGACGTCTATCATTGATGCATTATGCATTGATCTTGTATTTGACTGATCAGTTCCAGAGAAACACGGCAGACTGATTTATTGGGGTGTTTTCAGTCCAGAGCCGCCTGCTGACTTCAGTTTGACTGTGTGTAGCTCAGAGTCTGGATTGTTCCGTGATGGTGGACTCCACCCGGTGACGGAGCACTGACAGACCTGCACACTCAGCTTCAGACGGTGATTGACCCAAAGGACTGAGAGGTGCATCAGATGTGACTTAGCTTTTCTTAAATAGGAAAGTTTAATGAAGAAAGGATGATCTCTCTCTCTCTCTCTCTCTCTCTCTGTGTGTCTTTCTGTCTTTCTATAGTTTAACTGACCTCAGTCTGGGCTTTGAAATTGAGGTTAATGTACATTTAATTCTCTCTCCTTTGCTCACTCTCTCTCTCTCTCTCTCTCTCACACACCCACACACACACACACCCACACACACATATATAAATGGCAATGTGAAACAGAAAGCCAAAGCATCTGGATCTCTCATCAGATTTCTGGAAGCTCCTCGATCCAAATTGACTGCAGAGTGGGAAATTTTCTGTGTGTGTGTGTGTGTGTCTGTGTTGCTGTTACTCATGCTGTGGGGACATAAATCTGTTTACACAGTCACATTGTGGGGACTCGTCTTCCTTATGGAGATGAAATGAAAGTCCCCATAATGTAAATCATTACGTTTTCAGATCAAGACTTGGTGAAGGTTAAAGTCAGTGGTTATGGTGAGACTAAGTCTGCAGGAAATGAATGTAAGTCAAGATGGAAACACCACTGTGTGTGTGTGTGTGTGTGTGTGTGTGTGTGTGTGTGTGTGTGTGTGTGTGTGTGTGTGTGTGTCACTGCCGTTGCATTCAGAGCTGTAACCTGACACATTTTTCCATTTCAGGTTTCAGTCATTTTTAAAGCTACTCAGCCTCCAGAATGAATTGAAAATGTCTCTTTCTCACCTGAAGTTTGGTTCATTAGATCCAGACCAAGGAAAAACGGACCCACTGTTGTCTTTTAGTTCTGGTCCTGTCTGGTCTCACACTGATCGTTTTCAGTCGAACCGGAGCTGAACATGAAGTGACTCATTGATCAGAGTCTAACTGAGCCAGGTCTCAGGGCTGAAGCGACCTGTTTGAAGTCAACATTTACAGTCTGTCAGCTCCGCAGAGTGTTGGAAGTAGTTTGCTTTGAGGTTCAGCAGAGGGCGCTCTTAAAATTCAGCTTGACCTGTTGCCGCCCTTTTGACCGATCAGTAAACTGAGATAATCAATAACAGAAAACAGAAACAGAGCAGAAAGGACGGTTGGTCGTCTGTTAAAACTACATTTCGTTCGTTTTAGATTATAACCATTTTTATTTTAGTGACATTTGATGAGGATGAGGTCAACATATAAGACGTTCTTCAGGATCTTCTGGACAGATCTCTTTGCTCTCTTCAGCCTACAACCTGGATTTGTCTGTCTGTCGGAAACAGATGAATCCTCTGAGCACCGTGAATATCCTCAGCAGATTTGGCAGCCGTGTAGTCAGCGGTCGTCTTGGCGTCTCCATCCTCGCAGCAGATGTTGTGTTTGATAATCACAGACAGTCTGACCTCCTCTGACCTTCGATCATTGAGCCTGTTTGACTGCAATCATTGTTTGTCTCGACTCCTTCGGCCGACGTCCCCGTCATCTGCTCCCCGTCCCTGCGTGCTGCCGCATCTTGTTGTCTGAGATCATCAGTGTCGTCTGGATGTTGTTTGTCCCGGTGATTGGATACATCATGTTAAAGCAGGATTTAATTCAGAGCGACTAACGTGGCAGCTGTCCTCAGTTTGGTCCCACCGATATTGTTTATGGGGCCAATATTGGCTGGTTCCTGAAAATACGAGGCTGTAAACAGTTGTTAGCCAACACTCAGATTCAGATCCTTCAACTGAGTAAAAGTAAAAATACTTTGGTACAAGTAAAAGACCTGCATTGAAAATGTTACTTAAGTAAAAGTATGTAGGTATAATCAGGAAAATGGACTTAAAGTTT
>JAFREQ010000070.1:4317500-4332500 GCA_025331565.1 Holacanthus passer | reverse complement strand
ACGCAAATAATGTTCAGAATGAAGAAAAATAAAAGGCTGGATGCTGATGAAAGCTAATAATGAAGCACTGTGGAGGGTGGAATGACAACACCTCGTCATCCGAGTCTGAGTCTCTTCAACAGAAAACGTGTTTTCATTCACAAATTATTTCCAATAGCTTCGACTTTGCCATTTTTTCCATCACTGTTAAGCCTCGATCCGATGTTTCACAGTAAAAGCTGATGTGGAAATGGAGCCGTTGAAACATTGTGCTTGATGTGTTGAGTTTTATTGAGCTGAACAGTCATCAAAAAATGTCAAAGTGGAAGTGATGGGAAGTTTCAAATTTCTGTGGAAATGTTCATTAAGCTAAAATAATCACGACAACAAGTTAACGTGAAGGAAGATTTCAGTTATCATTAATGAATTAATACAAACAGAAATTGGAACACTTCAGAAACACCTGGATAAAAGCAGAATAGGAAATAAAAGCCTGTTTCATATAAAAGCCTTTTTCCACTGAAAGCCAAAAACCCAGTCAGTCAGTTCACAGTCATAGATGAGGGGAAAAACAGGAAATCATCACATTTTAGAAGAACTTTTTGCTTAATAAATTACTGAATTAAAATATTTATCAAAATGTTTTCACCACTACTTTGCTGTTTCAATCACTGTTTAATTACAACGATAATCAAAACTTCCTGCAGGTGTTTTCACATTAAAAGCCAACAGACTCCTACTTTGAGTCTGGCTGTTTTACTGCAAAACATTTCCTTCGTGTTCCGGCTTGTCGAAGTTGTTGTGGATCATTTTCTGTCTATCAGCTGATTAATCAACTCATTATTTCAGCATAAGTTTCAAACACAGCAGCTGATTTGTCTTCTGGCAGAGACTCACTGGAACCAGCTGTGCTCTTTGATAAGCCACCAGAAACCTGCCAAGATGTTTTCTCTCTCAGCGGTTTATATGCTGATGGCTATTTGAATGTTAAATGCAAAATGCTGCCCTTCTTTCAGGGATCATTATGGGCTGTAAGCCGGCCTGCTTCTCTGGACAATGATTTGATTGGAGCAGATTGGATTTGCTGCCACAGCTACAGCCCATCTCTCTCTCTGCGTCGCTGTGGTTAATGGTGCCTTTCTAAAGGGTTTATTAGAAGTAATTTGCTGCAGCGAGCGCTGACTGATATCTGGGCCATGACCCTGTCTCTCAGTTGAAGGGTAAAGAGGGAGTCCCAGTCACACTGGAAATGGCAGCCCTGCGCTCAGATCAGAGTCTTTACGCTCGGTGCTGAATACATTGAAGCGTGCTGAGCGTGGACAAAGAGGACGAGTCAGTGATTCAGGCCAGAAATGTCTTTGGACATCTCTGCTGTGGACTTTGGATTGATCTATTATTTCGACATGATATTTAATGCAAGAATGAATAATTACTTGAAGAGTCATTGGGACCAAATGTTGTTTGTAATCTTGCGGCCGTGGTTTTGCTTTAGGGAAGTCCGTCACCTTTCAGCAAACACAACCAATCAAACTGCTTCGCATTAAACATAGAAGGCATTAAGACATAATATAGTAGTAACACAAGACAGTACCCAATGGCACACACTGAACAATGTCAAATAAAACAGGAGATGAAAAAAATGGCACTAAACAGATTCAGAGTTGTGTCTCTCTTTTGTGCGACTTTCATTCTGACATAAATGATTGATTTTGGACGGTCTGACTGTTTCTGAGTGATGATGGAGGGAAGCTCGTCAATGGAGGCGCTGAGGTTTCACATCTCAGGAGTTTTTCACCTCCTCACCTGCGTTAGCATTTATTCGACTAATTAGTAGTCAGTGACCGTGGAACATTAACATACAGATGACACCAGAGGCCCGATCAGTCCTTAATTTAATGTGAGTGTGTGTGATGTCTTTGTCCTTTTGGCAGCTCGGCTCAGAAACATCATGACCAGATTTCAGATTAATATTGACTCCAGTATTTCAGTAGTGAAAATAAAACATGAAGAGCCTGACAAAGAGAAAGACAGTAACTCAGAACAGGGCGATGAGGCGCTCAGTGAAAGAGGTGAGAGTGGGCGGTGTGGACATGTGATCAGTGACTGTGGAGCAGGTAGGAGAAGCAGCAGGACGTAGGCAGGAGGACAGAGATGATCAACTGTTGACTTCAGCTGACAAACAGACAAACAAGTTTCACAATGTTAATATTTCTACTTCTGCCTTATGACGCCGGGTGAGACGAGAGACTTGGTGTTTATCAGCTGAACCAACTTCACCAGTGTTTCCATAGATATGGAGCGAGCCTCGTGAGGATGCTGCTATATACGGAGCAGTATGTCATGCATATTCATAATGAATTATGAAACAGCTGCACACAGAACGTGTGAAGTCGACGGCAGAGCTCAGTGTGGCTGATACAATATTCAGTGGTTAAAAGTGATGTGTGGCAGATCAGCTCAACACAGATACGTCTGCACGTGCACAGTGTGTGTGTGTGTGTGTGTGTGTGTGTGTGTGTGTTTTTCATAAAGAGAGAAACATATTTAGTAAAATCTGACCATTACTGGATGGATTACATGAAATTTGTTTCATACTTTTGTGATCAGCAGAGAATGAATCTAATGACTTTGGTTGTAGGTTGATCACTTCATGTCTTATCTACCATCACAGTTTGCACAGTTTTTAACTTCACACATTCAGAAAATGCATTCATCTCCACGACTCACATGCCTGGAGCGTCTTTTTACTGGATGAAC
Organism: Holacanthus passer; assembly: GCA_025331565.1. Lineage (NCBI taxonomy): Eukaryota > Metazoa > Chordata > Actinopteri > Pomacanthidae > Holacanthus > Holacanthus passer. The sequence goes on along the minus strand of JAFREQ010000070.1, from coordinate 4,329,764 downwards.
TTGATGAAATTGGCGACAGTGACTTTAGTTGTTTTGTTTAGCATGTTGTTACGCTAACATGCTAATTATCAGTTTGTTATGTTGCTGCGAGATGTGCAAAGTTTCATGTTAAACAATTTCAAGTAAACACGTTAACTGTGACAATGTCAACATGTTAACATGCTACGACACAATAGCGATGGTCCCATCAGCTCTCCATCTGTATTGGCACATCCAGGCTCCTGTACTCAGCTGTTTCTTCTGTTCTGACGCTACGTTACATCAGTCAACGCTGATCATCCTACGAGCGACTCTCGTCTGTGGAGCCTGATATATCTTATTCTTTCATCTGTGTCCAACTGAGTCATGAAAAAGTGTCGATCAGTTTTTAGTAAAAAGACTTTAGTCAGTGTCGTCCTTCTGCAGTTTGAAGACATATTGATGTTGGAACTGAATCAATGAGATTTCAGTGACGGCAGCAGTAAGTTATACATTTAATCAGCCACAATGGTCAAATATCATTCAGACGACTGAGTAAAAATCTCTCGTTACTCGTTGCTGCAGTTTCTGTCACCACAGAGTTAAATCAACATCCACATTCCTCGTGCTGCTTTAAGCACTGGAGAATCCGTGACTGTTGCTCGACAGCTGCCTTCATGAACTGTATTTTTAGGTCGGCTTTGCATGTCGAGCTGAAAGTACGGGAGTGCTCGGCTCGGCTGTATGTGTGAAGCGAAGCAGGAAGACGTGACTCCCCAGACATGAACCCTTCATCTGCTCGCTGCTGTCGTCAAAGCCGGCGTCTGTGGACTCTCTGGACTCCGAACTCATTAAAGTGGAGTCGTGATGTGAAATAAAACCATTTCAGCTATTGTGAAATCTTTGCTATTTCATGCATGTGCAGTTTTACAGGAATGTGTGAAATGCTGACGGAGACGCTGAGTCCATGTATCTGTCAGTGTCTGTGATCATTTATCAGGGACGTCCCCGCTGTCTTTGAAGATTAAATGTTTACAGACCTTCATCAGGGACCGCTGCCATGCTCCATCAACATTTTTTATGCAGATGGAATTTGTGGAACGTCCCAAAACAAATATTAAAGAACGGGAACACTGTGTGTCTGAACTGAGCAGAGCAGAATGAAGTTTTTATTCTCATTTATAGCTTTTTTTCACGTGACATCCAGAGCAGGATCTGGGACTGATCAACGTCTCTTTTTAAAGAGCTCAGGCAGAATCTTCAGCTGCTGATGAAACTCGTCAGCTCCTTCCTCCAAAAAGCCACAACCAGTGTTTGTCTTTCAAGCTGCAGTCATCACTGTTTGGCCACTAGGGGGAAATGAACTCCTGTCCTGACATATTAAAGGCCCAGTGGGACTGGATTTATTCATCGAGGGGAGGTGATCTAACAGCTCGGCAAATGTGATGTTGATGTTTATTGACCCCATTTTTAGCCTATATTTGTTTACAGTTTAGCAAATTGGCTTCATTAAAAATATCCTGAATTAGCTGTTAGTGGCTCCTGTTAGCTCCTGTTAGCAGCTCCTGTTAGCAGCTCCTGTTAGTGGCTCCTGTTAGCGGCTCCTGTTAGCTCCTGTTAGTGGCTCCTGATAGCTCCTGTTAGCGGCTCCTGTTAGCTCCTGTTAGCGGCTCCTGTTAGTGGCTCCTGTTAGCTCCTGTTAGCAGCTCCTCTTAGCAGCTCCTGTTAGTGGCTCCTGTTAGCGGCTCCTGTTAGCTCCTGTTAGTGGCTCCTGTTAGCTCCTGTTAGCGGCTCCTGTTAGCTCCTGTTAGCGGCTCATGTTAGCTCCTGTTAGCGGCTCCTGTTAGCTCCTGTTAGCGGCTCCTGTTAGCTCCTTTTAGCGGCTCCTGTTAGCTCCTGTTAGCAGCTCCTCTTAGCAGCTCCTGTTAGTGGCTCCTGTTAGCGGCTCCTGTTAGCTCCTGTTAGTGGCTCCTGTTAGCTCCTGTTAGCGGCTCCTGTTAGCTCCTGTTAGCGGCTCCTGTTAGCTCCTGTTAGCGGCTCATGTTAGCTCCTGTTAGCGGCTCCTGTTAGCTCCTGTTAGCGGCTCCTGTTAGCTCCTTTTAGCGGCTCCTGTTAGCTCCTGTTAGCAGTGTACTCATGGATGTACAGACAGCTCTCACTGGATCACTTTCACGCTGAAGAAAAGTTGGACTGTCTTGGTTAGTGTGAGGAGGAGCCAACAGAGTCAGACTTTAAACTGCCCACTGATTCTCAGTGATGATGTGAAACTTGATGAAGAGGCTCAGAATAATGTGACAGATGACCTTCGTAGATGTACTCCCTCCCTTTACTGGAATCACTGACACGACCTACAAGAACCGATGCTGTTATCGTCAGAGGAGTCTGAGCAGCGTTAGCATGTTTGTGTGTCTTTAGTTTGTGTGTGTGTGTGTGTAGATGTGTGTATAAGAACAGTCCAGCTCTCCCACTGTGTGTCCATGAATGTGTCTCCATGTTTACTGCACATTTATTAGCGTGTTTGGTTCCAGCATTTCTCAGTATGCAAATATGAGTGTGTGTGTGTGTGTGTGTGTGTGTGTGTGAATGATTCAGAGATGTCAAGTGAACTCATGAATAATAAACAGGACATGCATTCAGCTGTGAATATTTCATGTTGCGTGAAAGTGAGCAGAAACGCTCAGCGGAGTTCGGCCTCGTCCAGTCGGCTCAGAAAGAAGAGATGGACGGAGAAAGAGAGAGGACAGGTTGGTGGAGACAGAAGCTCCTGCTGACGTCAGGTCCTCTGTGTTGTATCTGACATCGTGGACCTGAGAAGTGTTTTTTAGACTCACAGTTTGAGCTTGAACATTTTCCTTCCAAACAGTCAAAGCAGACTCAGATTCTACAGACATGTCAGCAGCTCTGTGAGGCTGCACACACACACACACACACACACACACACACACACACACACACACACTGGTGCTTTGAGCTAAATGCTAACATCAACATGCTAACATGCTCACAATGACAACAGTACCGTTATAGCTGTTAGCATGCTAACATTTGCTAATTTAAAGTTCACCAAAGAGACTTTTCTCCTCTAAATTTCTCACTTGCTTTAAATTCAATAACTGTTCAAATGATCCAATATTCATAAACAACATCAGCAGAATAAGAGACGTCAGACCAAAACAAATATAAACTATATAAGATGAAGCTTGTTAATGCGTCTCATTTGTTTAATGAGACTCTGGGCTGTTGCCAGGCAACAAGTGGAGACTCCAGGAGTCTTTGGACTCATGACATCAACATATGTGAAGAGAACAGGATGTTGACACAGAGAAGAAGAAGAAGAAGAGGAAGAAGAAGAAGAGGAAGAAGAAGAAGAGGGAGGAGAGGAGGTTGACCGACAGTCGATGTGAAGGAATATGGTTGAAACATGAAGAGAAGCAGCAGCAGCCTGTCCACAGTGAACTCTGCTGCAGACAGAGAACAGATCACAGACGTCTGTAAGTCTGTGATGGTACATTACACACACACACACACACACACATTCACCACACAGGAAGTCGAGCAACAAAGCGTCAGGACAGGATGATACAAACATGCGAGCAGTGGAATGAAGACAGACAGTTGGTGCAGACGCTACACAGCTCGAGGTGTTTGTGTCTGTTTAGATTTCCAGTAACTGTCTGCTGTGGCCCATTAAACACACAGCTCTTACCTGGATAAAGAGAGAGAGAGTGTGTGTGTGTGTGTGTGTGTGTGTGTGTGTGTGTGTGTGTGTGTGTGTGTGTCACAGAGGGAGGTGGTAGCAGCTCTGCCAGCGTCTCTCTGTACTTTACATAAGCCTTGAATCAACCTCATTTCTGTTTCCCTGCCAGGCTCGTGCTCACGCAGGAGGAATGAGTGCATGCAGCAGAAAATTCAAGCCTGGTTTCACCCCGACCCGACTTTTCACATCCGATACATCGAGCTTTAAGATCAGATCAGTGAGGATTCAAACACGTACACACACATTTGCTCTGTCGGAGTGATTGAAAAGACCTTGTGCAGGTCTGTGTCCACTGTCCTCTGTTGTAACAGCTGACAGTGTAACATCACCTGCTGCTGACGATTCTCTTGTCTGTTTATCTCCACGACTGTCACTTCTGTCACTTCCTCTTGCTTTTCTCCAGTTTTTTTTTAACTTCATGTCAAACCATGAATGTTTTATAAGTTTTTGCGGCGCTCCTCTCTCACATCTCTCCTGTTCTGTCTCCTGGTGCGAACTTTGTTTTACTCAAATTTGTGAATGAAACTTTCCCACAAATGCAGCAGATCTTCTTTTTTCTTAAAAGGTAATTTCACATTGTTTATTATGCAAAAGATCAAATCTGAAAAATCATCACGAGCAGGTGAGATTCATCAGGCTCATACAAACAATTTATGTTTATTTTTTACTTCTTCTGTTATGTTGTCTTGCACCAATAAATGAAATAAAATTCAGTAAATACAAAACGTCCAAATCCCTGCTGGTGACCTCTAGAGGCTGTGATGTTCATTACAGCCCAAAATACAACCAGAACGGATTCATGTGTTGATACTTTCTTTTCAATCAATCGATCTGACAATTTGTCAGAAATATTGATGAAAATTCAGAGGCTCCTCCTGAGGGAGCATGAATGATGGAACCACATTTCATTATTTCCAATAGTTGTTGATATTTCAGTCTGGATCACAAAACCTCTGCAGCTGCAAAGCTAACGTGGCTAAACAAGACGAATCTTTCCATAAATAAAGTCTTGAATTCTGAGCGACGCTGTAGCGAAGCGGCTTCCTCCGTTTGTCATAAGCTTCATCCGCAATCCTCCTCAGTATCATCAGGGACCTAATTCTGCCTGCAGGGTGTGTGTGCGTGTGTGTGCGTGTGTGTGTGTGTGTGCGCGTGTGTGTGTGTGTGTGTGTTCTTCTGTCCCTGTGAGGACTTTGTGAGAGCCTTGACAGTGGAGACATTTTATCTGGTCTTTACTTCTTGGGATGGATGTCAAGGTTAGAATCAGGTTAAACTTTGACGTGTGAGTGTCTTTGTGAATGAGTGTGTGTCTGTCCTGTGTGTCTTTGTTCTCTGGTTTGTCCATGTATTGTAAAGACACGTGATCATTTCTGTCTGAATCTTCATTGTGCCTCACAGCGTGATGCAAACAGAGGCTGTAAAACCCTGCAGCCAGCAAACATGTTTACCAGCCTCTGTCCAATCATCACATTTATTATTAAGATTCATCGTCCCTCTGAAGAAAATGTGCATTCTGTGTTTGGACAGTAAGCGTCTCTGAGCTACATGACGTGGTGCGTAGTCATTAGTGGAAAGTCGTTGATACGATTGTGTCTCAATTAAAGCAGGATGTGTTGTGGTTTCCTGGTGTCAGATATGAATAATGGTGATTACTGCAGAGCAGAGAGGGCTGACAGAGACGTGTCCGGCATGTCAAACACCACAGAGTTCCAGTCCTCCATCAGAGACCGGGGAAGGATTCAGCCTCCTCCTGACAAGTAAAGGTTCCAGGTGGTGGAAGCCTTTTGTAAAGAGGCGTTTAAAGTCAAACCGAACACTTGTCGTGTAAACCACAGTTATGTTTTTTTGTTTTTTATCATTTTGCATTTCTCAAAGAAAGACTTTTTGAGTTTTTGGACAGATTTGTTGAAACAGTTTTGTGCTGCTGTTGCGAGGGGGCGTGTTGTCGGTTGTCGGTTTTTGACGTGAGGTATCGACTGTACAAAAAGTGAAGTGGACCAGCGTCCAGCTGGTCAGTCTGGGAATCTGCTGCATCTGCACTGATATGATCAATTCTATTTTACTGTGGTTGTTGCTTATTTAGTTAAAAATATTTAATCTCAGAAGGAACGTTTTCATTGTTCTCATCACTGAGGCTTTTAAAGAACTGCACTATTATTAATGCACAACGAATCATCTAGTCAACTAGATTTGACTTAATTGAATAGAGAAATGTGACCTCTGACCTCCGGCTGAAGGACGGGGGGAGTTACTCCTTCAGGCTGCTCTCAGCACTGTTCAGTCTATAAAGTGTATTTTCAGTTCTTTGTTGAGAGACGTTGTGTTTTCGGTGTGTTTAAATACCGTCTGTGTTTCCTTCTTCCTTGTGGGAATGTTGGCTTTATATTGATTCATGTAATTTAATTATTTTGCCATTAAGAACAGAAGTCTAGAAAATGAGTTTTCTTATCTCACGAGACCATCCTGCTTAATCCGTCCATCCATTTTCTTTACTCCATTATCTTGTTGTGGGTCACAGGGGGCTGGAACCTTTCCCAGCATGCACTGGGCCAGAGGCAGGATACAACCATATGAGCCTCTCATGTATCACAGCAGCCAATATTCTGAAAAATAAAAACCCATCATCGATATTTTAAAACCCAGGAGGTTGTTTAACAGCACGTCCTGTTGTTCTGAAGGTATTTACAGACTCAACGACAAAGAAAAATATTCAGTCTGCACAATAAAGCATTTGAACCCTTTTGTTTATCCTGAGGCCGATGTCATCATTTTTTGATATTTGGTTATAAGCCTTGACCTGATGATGGCGCTAGAAGAAAAGTCAGAGGATCGTCAGTAGGATTCATCCTCTGAGGAACACGAATGTGTTTTGTGTCATCCATCAAAAAGCAGCTGAGATGTTTCAGTCTGGACCAAAGAGGATCAACAGAACTGAAGATTCAATTTGAAATCTTTTCTGTGTTCATCTGGATAAAAATCAGCTGATTTATTTTCAGCTACATCTGAGGCCACGGCATCAAATCAATACAGGAAACAGTCACAGTGGGCACCACGACTCGACCCCTGCGTGACCTCCGTGAGTGTGCCTGTCAGGCAGAAATGAGGGATTTGTTCGGAGCCGCTGAGCGCTGTCACTTTGCTCCTCTGATGTTTTCCATGTGGCTTCGACAGCTCGGCGCAGCGCAGGGGTGGAGAACTGGTAATGAGCGAGATGCCAACCCACTAACAGCACACATACTGTGTCCAAGAGTGTGTGTGCGCATACTAATGTGGGTGTGTGTGTGAGGAGTTGAGGGCAGCTTTGTGCGTTTTCAAAGATTAGAAACTGCAGCTGAAAAGTTGTGTCAGTGAATCAAAGGTTGTGTGTGTGCGTGTGTGTGTGCGTTTTAAGCAGCTTTCCCTGTTGAGCTTGGATCGTAACTTTGCTTCTTAATTATCTCAAGATTTCTGGGGTTTTGCGTCAGCTCTTGGCTCGATGATTCATCACAGCTCTCAGGGATTTATTTCTGATTTGACCGTCATATTAACTCTGAACCTCCTCTTGTTCTTTCCTTCCACAGGTGGACTGTGGTTGTCGCTCTGACTGGATGAACCCGTCTGGTCACCCGTCCATTGATCCGTCCCTCCATCCCTCCCTCAGCCAGAGGAAGGATCTGATGAGAGGACTGCAGAGGCAGCGGAGAAGAGACGACCTGCTATGGCCGGAGGTACGAAGTTATAATCCCGCATTGCATCCCCGTCGGTGTCCTCAGTCCCGTGTCCTCTCTGGTTTCTGATGTCCGTGTGTCTGTCTGTGCTGCAGCAGCCGATGGTGTAGGCAGTCTGGGTGCCGAGCAGAACCACCTGAGCGTCCCAGTCGCCGATCATGGAGCCTGGGCCACGGCCATGAACAACCTGGGCATCATGCCTGTGGGCATCAGCGGGCAGCAGCTGGTTTCAGGTACTTTCTTCTCTCGACTTGACTGAACTTCGCTTCCAGTCGTGCTTTTCGTCTGTAACTTCTTCATTCACGTTTTGAGAAGCCAAAACCACAGTGAGCGGGAGATCTGGGTAGATGCAAGGTGCGGGACGGGTGGACGTGGATGTTTGTCTTGACACTATGGAAGCGACGACGTCCTAATGAAACAATGCAAACATTTTGCAGAAGTAGATCTTTTTTCCACCTCTGTGATGTTTTCCTCCAGTGTGTCTTCAGAAGCTGCAGCAGGTTTCAGAGCGGAGCTGGAAATAGAGTCAGAGAGCGTTTGTCCAAACTGGCCTTCAGGGAGGAGCTGCAGCATCACACATGAATCCAGATTTGAAGCTCTGGCTGCCAGTTCCAGTTCAGGTGTGACAGCAGCGTCTGTCAAAGATGCTTTTAGGCCCTTTTTTAAACTAGTTATCAGGCGTTTGATAAACTGGGTGCCACTTATATCTGATCTGCCTGGACAGGCACGGGGAAGTATTTTAAACAGAAACAGTCTTGTGAAGATTTGTGTGTGATGAGTTCAGGAAGAAACTGTCATTTTAGGGATAAATCATTTGAATTGTTTCATCTATTTCAGTCAAGACACAGGCAACTTGACATCAGTGTGATGCGTTTGTGAGTCAACAGAAGATGTGCATGGGTTTTAGTTACAAGAGGGATTGAAATAAAAACAAAAAACTCCATTCTACTCATTTTAAACTGTGTTTGCACAAAGCAGTAACGTCACAGTTCTGTCACGGGTTCAAATGTAAACTGTGTTTGCTTTGTTGACATCTTTGATGAGCTTTCACTGAGTCTTCTTCTCCTGGCGGCTTCAGTTTTTTCTGCCATCATGTTGGTTCTCAGACCGGCCAGTAACAGTAACAGACAGGGACAGAGCGAGAGGTGAGGATGAGGACGACAGGAGAGGAAGCAGAGGCCTGATCTCACATCAGTCTGTGCTGACAATAATGTGCCTGTTATCTGTGTGTGTGTGTGTGTGTGTGTGTGTGTGTGTGTGTGTGTAGCAGTTTCCATCATGACAGCGGAGGATCGTCAAAATTAAAATTCACCAGATTTCATGCATATTTATGGATTTGTAAAAGGCAGAAGGTTTCACTCGCTCGCAGTGAGACTTCAGGCTCTTTAGTTCCAAACAGACACTTTCAGGTTGTGAGCTAATAAATTCTTTCCTGGAAACACTTAAAGCTTTTTCTCTGATGACTCTAATGACACATGATGAAAACTGATTCACCGTCTTTAGAGTGGAAAAGCTTCTAAATCACAACAGTAACATGGAGAACACTGAAACTGAGAATATTACTACAACTACTGCTACTATTACTACGACTGCTACTGCTGTTTGAAACAGTGCTGGTAGTAGTCATCAGTAATACTGTGTGGATTTGATGCTCCAAGTAACATTTAAGTAAAGTTTATGTAAATATTTCACTGTGGTGAAGATGTGTCGTATTGTACAGTAATACTAGTACTGGCAGCCCCAGGTAGTAGGTATATTATTTGTCGCAGTAATAGTAGGAGCAGTTGTAGTTTTTGTACTGGCAGTATTAGAAAAGTAGTAGTAAAAACAGTAGTATTTGTTGCAGTAGTATTTGTTGCAGTAGTAGAGTAGTAAAGGCAGCAGCAGTAGAATAGACGCAGTATTTGTAATGACAGTACTAGAGTATTAGTAGCAGCAGTAAGATGCTGTCTCTGAGGACTGTTACTTTTTCTTCAGTACGTTTTGGTGATAATACTCTTGTACTTTTACTGCAGTAGGATTTGAAAGCTGGACTTTCTTAGTATTGGGCTGCGTTTACATTGTTGTATTGGTACTTTTGTGTTGAGTTAAAGTGGGTCTGAGTACTGAGTACCACTGAGTACACGGAGTACCAGACGTATCAAACTGTGACACTTTGCTAAAAAGGGCAGGGCTGGAAAACTGCTCGGCTCAACACAAACTCAAGCATCTGGATGCAATAAATACTTCAGATTTGTTCTCATGTCTTGGTATCTGAACCGTACGAGCCGTCACTGCCTCGTGCAGTCTCACGTACAGGAGGAGTCCCTGCGTTGACTGAAGTCCTCGAGCCTTATCTGTCCCCCGGTGCCGTGTACAGTTCCGTGTGGCTGCGCTCCAAACACAGCTCACTTGTAATTTCAACAAAAACGACACTAAGCTCTGCACGAATCCACTCAGTTTCATTTTCTGTTTCACGTTTGACTATTTATGAAATTGTTTTTGTGAGACGTGGGGATTTGTCTGAGCTTCATGGTTGTGTGTCCCGCTATAGAAAGTGCAGCATTGTGGGGGTTTATTAAATGAGCAGGGAGATTTGTTGAGCAGGAGTTTTTTGTGTTAAGCCCAGAATAATTGAATGCTTGGATTTAACTGAGTGAGGGAAGCTGAAATGAGGAGAGAAGATGTTTCCGAGGAGGGACAGATAGAAACACAGCAACCTAATTCCTCTGGACCGGAGTCCAAATATTAAAATGATGACATGATATTTTGATGATGTCATGCTGACGAGACTCCACCTCTGGCAGCAGCTGCACGTCTCCTCCCGCTTTAAACGACATGTGGGAACATTTAGATAATGAAAAGCTTAAGTGAATATGATGTGTGTGTGTTAAAGGGTCAGTTCACCCAAAATCACCAACACACACACACACACACACACACACACACACATTTCCACTTCTCTCCGGGAGACAGTTTTCACCTTTTTAAACCTCTGATAGAAAAAAACTCCTAATGAAAATTGTTGGGATTCAGCAGATAAACCTGCACTCAGGATTCGTCAGGGTTAAAGATGAGGCTCAGTTCAGGGTTGGATCAAGGTTACGATGAGTGTGAACCCTCATGATGTACAGTCTGGGTGTGTATGACTGATGAGATCTCACCTTGTGGGTAATTACATCCAGATGTTTCCAGCCAGGCTGCAGCAGCTCCGTGGAAAAACAGCCAGAAAATGATCACAATTAAAAACATAAAGAGTCTTTTCTGTGTCAGAGCCTCTGTCTCCCTTTCTTGGCTCTGGTTTCCATTTTTCTCCTGCATTTCTTCCTCTGTCTTCCCTGTTTCTCTTGCTGGCGGACGCAGCGGAGCTCAGAGCCAGAGAAATGAACCTGGCTCGAATCGTTTTGGCTCGAGGAGAAAAAGCTGGGAGCAAAAGCAGCCTTATGTGATTATGATGAATGTGTGGCAGCGAGATGTGTAATTTACCTGTCGGGGTTATCGCAGACAGCGCTTTAATGAGTTTTCCTAAGACCTGAAGAATCTCTGAATGCACCACAGATACATATGTTCAGATTTATGGAAGATTATCTCTGTAGTGTTTTTCTTTTTCCTTTTTCTGAGTCTGAAGAGCTCTAATAACGAATGTGTCTGTGCAGGAAGTGTTTCACAGCTTCTTCAGCTTATGGCGCACTAGGAAATCGGGATTGTGTTGCCCAAAGAGTGACAGTTAAACATTAACTTTAAAATGCATTTATTTATGAAGATTCACATTGGAATCTTATTAAAAACAAAGACTAAGGTCAGGTCCTGGTCACTCTCTTCATGGAGCAGCAGGGGGTCGGGAGGGACGGGATTAACCCCCCGATACTGAAATGTGCACCGTTCTCTGACTCTAACAGGGATAATCTATGATGGCAGCCGCTACACAGAAGCCTGCAGGTGGAGGCAGAGGCTGGGTGGAGGAGGGTGGAGGAGGGCAGAGGAGGGTGGAGGAGGGCGGAGGAGGGCGGAGGAGGGCGGAGGAGGGTGGAGGAGGGCCGTCTGAAACACACTATCGACAGCAGCATTTTTGAATATATCAGCTTTATATCTTATTTCTTATAACCATGTGTTGACTTGATCTTTTCGTGGCGCGGGGGTTGATCCTCTGAGGACCATGAGTGTCTGTTTGAGTCTGGACCAACGGACTGACTGACTGTCCATCTCTGGAGAAACAAACTAGAATAGTGTCACAGGCAGAAATATTGAGGATACAAGGATCCAGGCAGCTAAACGAGGTGCAGCAGGACAAAGCTAACTCAAAATGCATTTTTTCATTTCAATTCTTTGAGCACAACAACAAGTGAAGTTGCGGTGAGTTTGAGGTACGTGACACAATATGTGTGTTGTGGTTTGAGTGAATGGACACTGTCATGATCTCATCCTTCAGCCGTGGCAAAACACAAACCAAGGACAGAAAGAGGACACGCTGCCGGACAAGATGAACGTGTGTCCTCTGCTTCACTGATGGCCCTCAGGTCTGCGTCTTCTCCTCTTTATTCCAAACAATGTGGGAATGTTCGAGGCTCCACTTCCTGTGTGCTGATGCTTGTTTCAGGTGTGTGCCGACTGTTTCGAGCGCAGGAGGAAAAGCTTTCACACTGAATCAATGGTGCGTTCTATCAATCCTCCTCGAGGAGCTGCAGGAGAAACAGTTCTTTCTGTTGGATTACTATAAGGGACATTTGTCCTGTCCTTGTGTGACAGCTTCCCTCGCCCGTAATTTGAATCACTTTATTCTCCCTGCTGTTGCGGCTGTGTGGGCAGCGGCGGGAGGATTTTCTGCTGACGTCTGGTTCCTCCTGCTCTCTTGTTATTGCAGTG